>JARHVA010003591.1:1915000-1916661 GCA_037957365.1 Torreya grandis | reverse complement strand
CATGTTAGATTAATTTATTGATTTTTTTTAAAGACTATGGAATAAAGAGACATTATTTAATAGCCAGAACTCCATAGCAAAATGGAATAGTTGAGTAGAGAACATAACAATTTAGGAGATGGTGAGGATAATGATAAATGAATCCAAGATACCAGATAGATATTAGAGAGAGGTAGTTACTATAATAATTCATATTTAGAATAGATATGGTTTGAGGCCATATGGGAAGACTCAAGTCATAGTTTAGGACCATGGAGAAGTCAAAGAGTCATGGGGTAAAAGATGAAAGAGGAATGGGACACATTTTCTCATGAAGAGTTATCTTGAGGAATTTCAATAGTCACCATATGAAGACAGAAGAGGGTATGGCACATTTTTCCATGAAGGGACACTTGAGTAATATGAAAAGTCACCAAGATAAAGATAAAAGAGGAAATGATGCTTTTGCTTATGAAGGTTCACCATATGACTTTTTAAATGCAAGGATATGAAGGGTCATACAAGTTTGGCACCATTTTCCATGAGGATTGAAGGGCCACAAAGGGTGAATGCCAAAGGTCATTTGGAAAGCTATAAATAAAGGCTTGAGAAGACATTTGTAATATGCAAGAGACTACATGGTTTGTATTTGTTTTTTTAAAGAGAAAAATATGAGATATTGTAGATTTCTATCATTTGTTGAGTAAGCAATATTGAGAGATAGTTATGTTTTATACACAAGAGGGGTTGGTGCTCCTATAAGTTGCTGCTTGAAAAATTTATAATTTGAGTTGGTGCTCATTCATATACTTGATATTATTCTCCATGTTTTTTTTCACGTTGGGTTTCCATGTAAAATCTTCTCTCTCTCTCTCTCTCTCTCTCTCTCTCTCTCTCTCTCTCTCTCTCTCTCTCTCTCTCTCTCTCTCTCTCTCTCTCTCTCTCTCTCTCTCATGTGGTGCATATTATTGTTTCAATTTTATTGCATATCTTGAATGTGTGGTTAAGTGGTTGAATAAAAGGAATTTTATTAAGAAATAAGATATATAATATACTAATTTACCCCCCCCCCTTTAGTATATTATGTGCTTAACATTGATTTCATCTTGGTCACCCATATTATACACTCTCCATTTTGGAGACTAATAAGCCATGCTCTCACCATTTTATGAGTCACTATTTCCATTCTTGATTTTTATTTTATTTCATTGTCTATAAGAGCCCTTGATTGGGGGTGCCCATTTGTATCACCTAGGTCATTCTTATTCCTCCTGTCATATTTCTTGGACAATTTGTATATTGTTACCTAGACCATTCTTATTATGTTACTTATACCATTCATACTCACCTACCTCAACCATTTTATTTCCTCTAGACCATTCTAATTATATTACAACAAGAATTATTATTTTTCATACTTTCCATTACCTATTCTCATGGACTATTCTAATACTATTACTAGTCATGATCTTGATTATGAATGATCCCTATGCATATAAAGTTAGTGAATGTTTTAGAGGTAATTCAAATTGATCATCATCAACATTAATAACTTATTTTTTGGGCTAGTATCTCAAGGTATGTCAACATATGGTTTATCTATTTGATATTTCCTTGAGACTTATTCTAATTGCTCCTCCTTTTATTATTTCCCCATTTTATGCCCATCTATTCCTTTTTTT
>JARHVA010003591.1:1897500-1910000 GCA_037957365.1 Torreya grandis | reverse complement strand
ATCTTAATTTTCACTTATTTTTGGACCATTTGCCATTATTGGAAACCTCGCCATTCTACTTTATGACCTCATCATTATAAAATGTGTCTTAACCATTCTATAGGTTGACTTTATCATTTTCCCCTCAAGATTTTACTACTGCACAAGTTGATCCTATCATTTAGCAAGATGACCTCACTATTTATAACAACCTTGTCATTTTCTATGCCATAATTATTTGTCTAGCACTTTGGTTGTTTAACTAGTGACACCTCTATTTGACCCACATTTTCACCATTATAGTAAAATTATTTTCATCGCTTGGGTGATTTTCTTTTATTTTTAGTGATATCATCAATTTCCTCGTGGCATTGTCATTTTCTTAGTGTTCCTATTGTCTACATTGACAACCTCACCATTTTTCTCTTTGAGATCAATGATGTCACTTTTTCACCCACTTATAGGGCATAATAAATGTTATTAATGAAAAAATAAAATAAAATAAAGGTACCTACTAATGCCTTGCTCCCCTATGGTTATTGGTACTCTTAGATGCACTTGCCAAGGTGTCAATGGTAAGGGATATTGACCATTTTGTCAGTCTCTCTCAAGCACAAAAGTCAGAGCTCAAGTTTCAAATTGTGGATGATAAAAATGATTAATTTTCACCCCTCGTGTGTGAATTTATAATAAAAATTTTAAATTTTCCCCCCAAAATTATTATTACCCATTTTCTTCATAGGAGGATCATTTTAACCTTGTTTACCCATTTTTTATTCATTTTCTTCTAATTACTCTATTTTCAAACTCTTTTGCTAAAATATATGTTCCTTTCTTTTGGTCAAGGGCCCACTAGTAAAAATTATTTTTTTTCCATCCTCCCCTTTGAGGGGACATCATGGGCCACCCAAACACTTTTTGGGGTATTTTCGTAACCCCATTCTTTTCACAACTCATGATGAATTTAATAAAAAGTGGGAATGAATTTATTTATTATAATTATGATCATTATAAGCGACCTTTTTATTTTTTGAAAAGTTTTTGTTTCAACCAAATGTCTTGCCATGCCTTACATCTAATTCTTATTGTTTCCATGTCAAAATTGCAAGTCTAAACAACTTTTCACAATAATGCACAAACTACACCAAAATCACTAAAATGCTTGAATTCATCTACACATATCATGTGTAAGTATGGAATCATGTCAATATATCCCTAATTAGGGAATTTCCCTATATGTAATCATTAGCTTCTTCTAATTTATCTATGGTCAAATTATGATTTAGTAAATTGATGTTCTCAATCACTAAAATCCTCAAATACATCTGCATATATGTCATGTGCATGTGCTAATTCACGTCAAGGTGTCCTTAACTATGGCATTACCTTGTAGGCAATTATCACCTTCCTTTGATTCACTTCTAGTCAAAATGTGACAAAGTAAATTGGCATTTTTGACCATTCTAATTAAACAAGTGACAAATTTCTAAAAATTGTAAAATGACTAAGTAAAATCATTAAGCATAGTAAATGAGATTAAAAGCTTAAGTGAAAAATACATGAAAACTTAATGAATATCTAATTTTGGAAATTTATAATTCAAAAAATATTTTAAAATATGGTGTCATGATGATGTCATCAACCTCAAAGTCAAAGGTGGAAATATCAACATAAATGAGGTAAATATCAAGATTAAGGCTATACATGTTAATGCCCCATTCTCCCAAAACATCGATGCATTTTGACCCCCAACCCTAACCCAATTTTAATCACACATGGGTTGGGGTAAATTGGAAAACTATAAATACAAGAGCCATGACCCTAACCATTAAGATTTTTTAGGCTCAAATAAACTATGCCAAAATATCACTAGAAATCTTCAAACCTTCTTTTATTTTCACCCAATCAAGATCTAATACCTATTGGTGTAAGGAGAGATGTTATAGGAGATCACCCTACTGCATTAATAAATACTTGGAGCACTAAATATGGGCACAAACATGATTAATAGATGGATCTTGAAGGAAAGTCACTTAGGGAAGACATTACTTGTGTTTTTTTGTCTAGTTTTGTGAATTCATTGATCCATGCCCCCCAAAGGAGTAGGCTTAATATGTTAGTTTATTTATGTTTGTCATTTATTTTATGCACTAACATATTAACTAACTTGTTTTGAAATCCTATTCTATACCAAATCCTCTACTTAACATCTATCCCCCATGTCTAATTGTGACATGTGATATAAAGACAATGATGGATGATAAATATACAAGTACATATCATTCATTATAGCCTGCTTCATCAATAATATTGTTTGGTATTTTTAAGAATGACAGTAATAGATTTGGTTCCAAGATGTTGAATTAAATAGGCTATGAAGGCCAAGGCTTAGGAAAGAAGGTTTAAGTGATCATCAATCCCATCCAAATGGAGATGAGACTATGTAACATGGGTATTATTTACAATAGTTTCATCATAGTTAAACAAGGTTTCATACACTTCTCACCACAGTCATGTGTCAATGATTCTTCCACATCACACACTATGGAAGATAGCCCACATGTTTCCACTTCCACATCAGGTTCCTCATCTCAACATATCTCTCATAAGGCTAAATAAGTTTTATGAGTATCTCATCCATGCTCCATGCACAAGTCATTTATTTGATGCATGCATGATTCTCAACAAAATCTTATGCTACCACAGTGCCAAATATGGTGTACATCTTGACAATGAAACCAAAAAAATCCCAAGTGCAATCTTATCGTTAGTACTCTAAAAATAAGTAGTATCAATCACACACACAAAATTCCAAGTATAATAACCTTATGCAATAGTAACATCACAAACTAATGCATAAGCCTCAATGATAATTTGCATGCCACTAAGGCAAATAAAATTGTATGGCTCAATAATGCCATTTATGAAGATGATTTTGGTACAGACACACACCACACTTTAATTACCTTCATCCATTTTCACTATAGTGGTCATAAAATGAAGAGTGTTGAGTCTTCATCCATGTGTTCTCTGTGAAAGAATCATCCATTCTCAATCCTTCAGACATTCCCTCACAAAGAATTATGAATTTGCCGAAACTACATTTTGGATAGATGGACCCTTTTTTAACATAGCTTGGCATTAAATTTATGATTGATCCACCATGAGATTTTGAATCCCCCTCAAAGTTGAGCCTAAATATCCTTAAGATAGATTTTATTACTTTTTTTCTTTAATAAAATTAATAAACTGATTTTGATATATACCCTTTCTTAGATTATCTAGGACCTATCATTTTGAAAAGAAAACATTTCATGAATAAACCATAAAGATTGACACTCTCAATAAATAATCCTACAAAGGTACCACATCTATCATGCAACTCTTGATAGAAAACCTTACTCTTTGAACATCACATTTGTAAAAAGAAATGATGTAAATTCTTTAACTATTATAGAGATATTTTTATGCGTTATTGTCTTATTTATTGAATATAATGTTAAAAATAATTAATGGATTATTTTTTATATATAATTTTTTTTAAAAGAAATCATTTTTTAAATATCAATAATTATTTTATTTTGATGAAGGTCAAGGAAAAGAGGATAACAAAAAGCCATTTTTTTAAATAAGTATTGTGAATAATTTTTGTTTTATTTTTATTTTCAAAATTAGTTTAGAATTATTACTCACTTGTTTAGTGTCGTAAATTTTGTAAATTTATTACTATATTATTCATGACTAATGGCTATCACAAATTCAATTTTATTTTCTAAGTTATATATTGAAAATATTAGTTTTTAAGTCTCTTGGTCTTTCAACACTAATATTGAAAATATTTATTTTTAAAATGCAATTAGCACAAAAATTGTTATGATTTTTTTTTTGCTTTAATGTAGTTTATAATTTATTTTATAGTTTTTTTCCATTTATTATTGGTCTAGATATTATGTATGGGATTCATACATATGTATTCATAATTTATATTGATTTGTTTACTTGAAAAAATATGATTAAATTATGCTAAGAAATTGAAATGCAATTGTCTTTGTGCTCACATTTTTATTATGAGTTCTTTTGGTTTTCCTCTTAATTTTTCATTAAATTTTGACACGCTTTTTTTAAGATAAAATATATTTTTTGTCTTAATTGAATATTTATAATACTTTATTTTTCTTACCTTGATGTTTATTGATCTAGTTCAAAATCTTAAAGTTAATTGTTTTTTATAAAATCAAAAATATATAATCATAGAATGAAATTTCAACAACTTAATATGTTTGATAATAAGCCCATGTTCAGATTAATTTTAAAAGAATTTTGAATCACATTTATTTTAAAATCTAGATTTGTTATTTCTTTTGGTGGCTAGATTTTATGATTTAATATGTTAATGGAATATGTTTGTTTACCTTTAAATTTGTTAAAATTTTATATTTTAAGTCCATTTCTATGCAATTTGAATGATATTTTGAAAATCCCTTGAATACAATGAAATAAAATATGTCTATCGTAGCATCAAACCATGTAGAGCCAACCCAATAAATCTTACAAAAATAATATCAAAAAATTATAATTATCACATGAAAATGTATTTAATTATTGGTAAACAAAGAAATAAATAAATAAAATTATAATCAAACACATGTAAATATAGATTTTCTTTTTTGTGTGTATATCTCAATAGATAGTATTCACATGGAATCTCTGAATTACATAGAATGCCATTATCTGAGCTCATATTTCAAAAATAAATATATAACATATTACAATGATGAGTAAGTGTACATTTAAATCAATGAGTTCCTTTGACTAAGTAGCCACGATTAAGGAGCATCCATGCCATCAAAGTCACCTAAGGCATGATCTTGGTTTTGACCACTTGACTCTCCATGTCGAGTACCTAGAGGGATTTGTATCTTGGTGGATAGATATAAACAACCATCATCCTCATCAGTCAAACTACAACCCTATTTTTATGTTTTTTTAAGATGACACTTTTTTCAAATTGTTTCTTTAGACTTTTAAATCTAATGGATTATATTTATTAAGTCATTGTAGAATAAAATGTTTCTTGAATTGCTTACATAGATATAATCATACTCTATTGAAATCATTTCAACTAAAATTATTATTTGAAATATTTTACACTTCGTCTAAAATTCATCGTCCTCAACTTTGATTCTCAATATTAAGTACATTGATAATAAAAATAAATAAAGTTACAACTTGAAAATATCCTATTAAAATAATTATACATGCCAAATTTTTATCGCTCAAAATAATATCAAAATCGAAAACACAATTAAAAATGAATGTTATATTTTTTTCAGGTAATAAATATATCATATTGTTTGATATGGAAAGATACATAGTACAAAGAAAATAAGAAATGTGACATACAATTTATCAAATTCTTGGACATAATAGACAAAGCATATTTTTATGTTTTTTTTTCAAACCAAATCGATGCTAAAAGATTATGGAAAAACAAACTCTTGAAACTAGTAATTTATTATAACATTTGTCGTTTTGTATGATTTTTTTTCATTTCAAATTGGATCGTACATAAATTATATTGACTATAAAATCATATAAATTTATACATTCAAAGTTTTCTATAATACAAATTATACATGCTTAATTGTAACTAATCAATAAAACATCAAATTCAAAACTCAATTTAAAAACAAAATCTATTTAAAAACACATGTATATTATGTATTTCCATTCATTTATGCTTTCTTAGTTTTCTTTTGTCTTTACGCAAAAAAAAATCTTCTTCTTCAATATGCAAAGATGTTTCAACATGGAAAAATGTTAAATGTAGCTTTTCATCAATCCAATTGATGTAATTATTTACATAACATTGGTCTTTTGGTCCAACCAAACTAATGCTGAGAGATGACGCCAAGAACAACATGCATATAGAAAATATAGTAAAAAAAGAAAAAATGAAAAAAAGTGTTAAATAGATAAACATATATCAAACCTAGGTTTGTAAATATATTCAATTCTTAACAAAAATTAATTGAAATTGACACTTAACAAAATCATAAGTATAAATTTACAAATATCTCACACTAATAATAATTATTATACAATAAACATTATTATGATATTACATGCACTAAACTATTTTCAAATATACTCATCAATATAACTTAAATTTACTTGACACAACATGAATTAAAATTACTTTAAAAAACTAAATAAAATTGAAACACCTTTCATAATAATAAAAACTACAACATAAAGTTGTAGTGTTCATTTATATGAAAAAAAAATGTTTCATACTAATGCTAGAGTAAAGGGATCTACTTACTATAAAAGCAGTATTACCATTTCTTTATAGATAAGATATATATATATATATATATATATATATATATATATATATATAATTAAAGATCAATGTCAATCACTAAGAGAAGTATATATATATATATATTAAAAATTAAAGATCAATGCCAATCACTAAGAGAAGTATTTGGATGCATGTGTCCATTGTGGTTTGGAAAATGCATCTGTTATTTAGATGAATGGTGGGAACGAGGCGCAACTTGTCAAATCTTCATTTCTATAAGACAAGTATTTACTTTGAAAACATATGCACATGGGTTCGTACATTACATCCATTGGAGTTATTTTCAACGACTACATCCAATGCATTTCTTTGGAATGAAATATCAATATCATCGGCATGACAATAAAATATTATTAGATTCGCTTTTTCGTTAGCCCATGTGGAAACACATGATGCTTCACCCACTTGCCCAACATACATATCAATTCTTGTGTTGCATACGTCACTTACTACATTTCAAATTGCACTTATCATAACAATATAAATCTAAACATGGTTTATGGAAATTGGAAATTTCTTACCCAGAGGAAATTTTGCAAAATCATGACTGAGTGCACTTCCAAACAAAATTGTCAAAACACACCACTCTTTCGACAAGAGATAATATGATTAAGACTAAGGGGACATTAAGAGAAAGTACAAAGTAGAGAGAGTGTGTGAAGAGAGTATTTTCCTAGTTACATCGGCTACGCTAGGGTTGTTGAAAATTTCCTCTTATAGCACCTCTCATTTATTTAAGGATTATCATCCTAGAGCCCAAGTAATGATCAGTTCCACTTTATTTTGTTCAACAATTATATAGTGAAGCTCACATTGGTCTCGACATTAACTATTTAGCTATACCCTATTATGGACATGGCTGGCGTAGGTTTAGAGATAGGTACAAGTATCATCCCCAAGGTAGTAATCTAAGGTACAAGTATCATCCCCAAGGTAGTAATCTATCTTCTTGATTTTAGATGATTGGTTGGAAATAGATGATTGGTTGGAAATAGGTCTCAATCCTTTCTTCCAAGTTTTAAGGATGTAGTGCCCTCCCTTGACTCACAGTTTCTAGGTGAAGGAGCTAGAAGAGATCACTAGCATCATTAGACACATTTGGGTAATTTTATTTGATCATGTTGGTATGTTTTTATAAAGATGTCTACATGTTAGGAGTAATAGTTGTGCATCACATGAGATTTATATTGGATCATATTTAATATTCACAAAGGATTTAGATTTTATTATCAAGGTCATTGATTTATGTATGGTTTCGCGATGACACGCATCATACTTATTCTAGTTATACATGATTACTAGTTTAGACCTAGGCATCCCTCTATCTAGTGTTTTTAGATATGTGGAGGAAAAACTACCTAATGTCATAAGTGGTTTAAAAACATTAAACTTTTTGTTTAATAGGGTCCGTGACAAGTGCACTCAAAGTGCTCAAGGCCTTTGTGAGAGTCGTATTAGTGCAAGTAAATCATTATTAACATCAATCAACTTTGATCAATTATGAGATCTTATGCTTAGAACAAGTGTTGATCTTAGTGTGACTTGTGGCAATGCTGACCTCTCTAATGCAATATATTATATTATTTTCTTTTATTTTAAAGCCGAATTAATTATATTTTTACTAAATTCCATTCAAAATTATTAAATAAATTTCATAATATTTAAATGTTTAGTCAACTTATTCCTAGCATCACCCTCAACATCCCACACATCCCATGTGATTTGTGCATGACTTTTGCATGAGTCTACACACTCCTCAATTAAACTTTGGATCTCTTATGTATAGGGCATCTCATAGTTTGCACTAGTGTCTACTAGAATATTTTCATGTTTTCACATCAGCATTTGAATGAAAATTAGGGCATTTTTTTCCTGGAAATTATTTTTCAGTCTGGTGTAAATTCTTTTTGTGACACTATTTGCAGTAGTGGCACTCATGCAAACACTTCTAGCATCATTTGCCTTAGTGGACTTGGGCAAAATATTTATTGACATAACATGTAACACAAAAATTGTTTTATGAAGTGTGTCAAGATTTTTGTGCCAAGTTGTTGACTTTTTAAAATTTTAAATTTGTTAATTTTGAATTTTTGGAGGTAAATTTTGCTGGAAATGAAAAAGTGATACATGATTATATTTGCATCAAAGATGACACAATTTTATTCATAGTTGATGCAATTTATATCAGATACGATGTAATTTTAATTGGAAATGATAATGTTTTTTTTTCTAAAGGTGACACTTTTAAGTTATGTTAGATTCTTATGTCGCATCAAAATTTAAAGTTGCATCATTTTTTGTATATTACAAACTTGCATTGCAGCCAACCTAAGACATGGGTAGAAAAATGTTTCCAACCTTTGTAGGCACATATTGTTTCAAAGTAATAAAATTAGTCAAGCATATTAACAAAAGATTAAAATTTTCTATTAAAGTGGATTACCTTCTCTTCATGAATTATGATATTGATTAGTCTCGTTATTTTAATATCATATTCATCACACATACTTTGAGTAAATTAGTTAAAATAAGTGATAATTGATGACATGACTGTGTTTTCCAAATGCATCCAACTAGTTTCAAACATTTCACTAACAATGTATTCCACCTCCAATCTCAATCTAAATATGTAAGGAAGCATTACACATAACTATTGCAGACTTTCTTTAAAAAAATTCTATCAACATGTTGATGTGTAGGAGTTTGGGGATGGTGGAATAGGAATTGATCAAATACAACCCAACCAACAGATGCTCCTATTTTGGGCATCTCAACAACTTCTGCACATAACCAAAAAATAATGAGTTTGATTCACATTAATCACCAAAAATGAAATTATCATGAAATTTAGTTGCATTACCCACCCTCTTCCTCTATTCTACCCATCAATGTTATTACACCTACACATCATAATCAATTTTTGTTAAATAGTTCAAAGTTTTTTAGGAATAATAATATAAAATAAATATCACCTTTTCCTAAAACATTATCAACATGCAACCAAATGGCATGGTTTCACCAAATGTGATGGCAAACAAATCATTTCACTTTTCCCATCATACTCTTAGCTTATGCCAAAATTGATAAGCATAAAAAGCCTTATTTATTCAATCATGAAATGTAAAAGTTTTAGATCTATAATTCCTAATCATTATTTCAATAATTGAATTTCCAAAAAATAAATATTCAAATCATCTAATTTATATACATGAATCATTCTAGATAATTTTTGTACTAATTTGTGGACATACCATCACACCAACCATATGATGGGATTTTATTTTTCTAATCGGTGGTATGCTCTTATGCAAATTTTGATGCATTTGCATTAGCAAAATTAGCTTGACTTTTTGGAAGAAGTTATTATTAAAAATATGATAAATGCTTGTGTCATATTTTGTGTTATACTTATTTTTTGGGTATATGTATGGTCAATGCTTGGTCAAAACATCAATGTCACTTGTTGACTCAATATTTATGTTTGAAAAAATTATGTCATGCAAATTTGTGTCAGAGAAAATTTTGTTGATGCAAACATTCACACAACATGTGTCACTAGAGGAAAAACTTCTAAATTGGAACAATTTTATCTCTTTAAATTTAATATGGCCATGTCTAATGTAATTTACATCATGAAAAAAAATTGATGCAAATTTTGTGTTAGCAATCATGATAAAAATAGAATTTTAACAAAAAATGTGTCACAAATTCATTAATATATACTAATGGTCAAAACATATTTTTTATTTAATGAAACCTTCTACCACTTTCTTCATAAAAATATGCTTCCACACACACATAGCTAAACTTTGTATGTACCATATCCACCTATGGCATGCATGCAGCACCTGTTTTATTTCACAGTATCTTTCTAAGTTTCAGCAACACCAAGTCACATGACATGTAGGTCTTTGTGTTGGTGTACATATTAAACATCTATGTCTCAGGATCCTTCTCCATGCAACATACCAACTATACTTTTGCAGATTTCAACATATCAAATAATCTCTTAGTGGAATTGTATAATTAGAAGTCTAAATATGCACCTATAAGAAGATTGATCATCACTCAACCAAAAGATGAACCTACATCCTTCTATAACTATGATTAGTTAGAACTTCTTATTATAATGATTTTGTGTATAGTAACTATTTGTCTAATAGGGGCACATAAATGTGTGTGTGTGTGTGTGTGTGTGTGTGTGTGTGTGTGTGTGTGTGTGTGTGTGTGTGTGTGTGTGTGTGAGAGAGAGAGAGAGAGAGAGAGAGAGCATGATTTTTGTATATAACATTCAAACACATTCATACCTCTAAATTATTTCATTCAGTATAGATAAATTGGTAAGGAAGAATTCACCTTATAATCACAAGAAATATCATTCCTATTGTTATTGAATATTGTACACATTTAGATACTTTTCCCTATTCTAAGTACTGAATGAAATTTTCATTTTTTAAATATTAGACTTCCACATTTGAATGTGTGCTTATCTTTATGTTCATTAGATTACCTCTTATGCACTCTACAATCTATAACTTGTCTCCAAGTATTTCATTTTCCACCTCACTGAAATCAGTGGCCTTATGGTGTGGATCATAAGTATCAAAGTAAGATCTTTCATAAGTCTATAAGTATGTGATTACAACATGAGAGAGGAATACTATTTGATTTTATTTCAAAGCATCTAGAATGAAACCATAGTAATATCAAGTTTGATGACTCCTAGAATAACATTGAGGAATACCTAGACATCTATAAATTCATTCAAGATTCCCTTTATGAAAAATCCACCAAAATCATTGGCCATTTTCATGAAATCGTGATGCATCTTAGGTCAACTCCTTCTGTGTGTTTTACACATCCATTTTTTCATAATCAAACCACCTTTAAAGTGTAATTCAATCTTGACATCCAAGTGTTCGAGAGATAAATCAACATCACAACATTGGATAGACAGATTTGATAACTACATAATTCTCAGTCAATTATTTCACCAATGTAGAGAATATCATCTTCGTCATGCTAAAAATGTCCATTTCAGTGTCCCACTACTAAAAAAAAATTAGTTCATAGTGTGAACAAGAATATACTCACATTATAATGTGGAATTATTTTTCTGACATCTTCAAGGATGAGTATTAACCCCTCAAGCACTATGCAGATTAATACATCGAT
Organism: Torreya grandis; assembly: GCA_037957365.1. Taxonomy (NCBI): domain Eukaryota; kingdom Viridiplantae; phylum Streptophyta; class Pinopsida; order Cupressales; family Taxaceae; genus Torreya; species Torreya grandis. The sequence goes on along the minus strand of JARHVA010003591.1, from coordinate 1,898,479 downwards.
TTATATAAGTTGTGCCACCATAAGGAACAATTAATTGAAGAGTACACTAATGAGTTCCATGACCAAACTATGAATATGTGAGTGAACTTGATGGAGAAATATAAGGTATTGAATTTCATCAATGGAAATTTTCCCTATATAACTATAACAACCCTCTTGTTAAGAACCAAAAAACTGTGTTGTAATTTTTTTTCATGACTTTCATTGTTCATCATGGCATGAAGATAAATTTAACTAATTATAATTTCACCTTTAAATGAATCACTAATTTGATCCATTTATATTCACGTCTAGGCATAAATCAAACTTCCTAAATATTATAGGTTATTACCCATAAATCTCAAATTATTTACCTTCATAGATTTAATTTAAGGTACCTTATAACCTCAAAAGCTTCTACTAATATACTGCCTTGTCTCCTCAAACTAACATTTCTGGTTTCATAGCTGAAGAAACCTACTAAGTAGGTTTATTAGTCAGGGTCATTTATATTATTGATTTAAACCATAAAGGTCCTCATTTCTAGAAGCCATCCAACTAAAATATACAATCTCATATATATCTACTCTAGGGGTAAACTTGCCAATTTTCATCCAATTTTGTTCATGCTTATATTTCTAGTCATACTACCTGGTGGAAACAAGATGAAAAACCACATTCATAAAACATCATCCTTGACACTATTTGAAAGAAAAAATTCCTATTACAACCATCTATTACAAGATTCAAATGTAACTCAAGGTAGTTCTTAACAGGATCTAGGTATAGTTTAAGTACCAACATATCACTAACACCAACTAGACCATGTCAATACCACACTAACCCTAAGGCCTAGTTACTACAAATCAAGGCATACACTCATAGTAGATTGAGGTACATTTCATGATTGTTAAATCTCATAGATAGATACATAATGATAAATGAATCAACCTAACCTTATATGCACCTTTATAATCATAAATTAGACTTATTTCTCAAA
>JARHVA010003591.1:1725000-1887500 GCA_037957365.1 Torreya grandis | reverse complement strand
GTCAATATCAATAAGGTTTAGTAGAATGGAATCCATAACATACTAGGTAGAGTTGATGACATGGTGTGCCAGTGACATAGATAATTTTAGTGATTTAGATGGGTATCTAATGAAATAAATTGAAGATTTATCCATATTTATAATATTGTGTACCATAGTCACCACTTTAAATGTCAAAACAATAATAAGGTTGGATTTGCTAAATTTATCAAGAATGATATCTTGAGGGGACAATATTTTAGCATCATAATGATTACATAATATGGAGATAATCACTCTTTTAGTTAATATTTTATCGGATTTATTAAGTTAAGGCCCCCACATTTTAATCCCATATAAATGAGTAAGTGTGAAAAATGAGAGAAAGAGATGAATATTAATTCAGATATTCTGAAAATGAATCTAAAAGTATTGTTTCTCAAGAGTGGTGAAGGTAGCTTACCCTTTGACTAGTCTAGACTCAACATCTAGTAAAAATTTAAAGTGTGGCATAGTAAAAATGACCCATAGATATAGATATGAAGAGACAATATCAGTCTTAAGATCTTTATATGTAAGGAATATTTGTGTAGTAACAAACCATTTGTGATTAGTAAACTTGATATGATTTATAAAACTCATATATGTATAGACCAAAAATTATAGGGGAGAGTTGAAAATCATGCTTAACCCAAACTTAATTTGAACCCCCTCTATCTCAAAAAATTTATATGTACTCTACCAACAATGGAATTGTCGAGTGTCATAATTAGATATATCACCAATTCTAAAAGACCCAAAGACCTAGTTTGTCAATAATAACATACCAAGAAATAGTTTAAAATATTTTTAAAATGTCTACAAGGCAACAATAAATTATCTACATTTTCACCTTATCCTCCTTTATTATAGAGGTCAAAGTGAAAATAATCTTACTAGTGTGACGATTCTTCATGAAACAATCTTGTCCCTTATCTCTAAACTTTTTAGTTTTACCCTGTTTAAGGATATGGATGTTTAAAGATGTAGAAAATATTTTTGTAAGTGTATGACCAATCATTATTATTCAATAATTACTAGGATAATTTTGGTCTCTATATTTGTGTATCACTTGGATGATGTGATTTGTCTAAGATAGAAAAAATTCAAAAGATACAATATATTTAAACATATCGTTAGGTAAAGAACTAAAACTTCTCGACCATTGTTGAATAATTTTAATTTTAGATTTTCTAAATCTTTGAATTAAGTTTAAGTATGACACAAAGGATAAGGTAATTGGTAAATAACAAAAAATGAATAGGCCTAGAGTTAACATATATTTGAGGCTACTTAGGCATATTGTAAAGGCTAGAAGCATTTTCAAACCAAGTCAAAGGATCATATGTAATACAAACTAAATTCTTAGGAATAAAGACCCTCCAAAAATGTTGGTGATGAATTTAAGTTCCTATAGAGTGAATTTATGCTTATTTTTTAGATAGGTCCTTTATTAAATTCTAAGGATATCCCTAAAAAAAATTGCATCTATATATATTTATGTGGATCCTTTATTGTAATAGAATTGGTTATCCTATGTATATTATTAAAATTTAATTCAATTAAAGCCTTATGATGGAAATGTTCAACACTATTTCGGAGGGATACATGGGTTGAATATTGATCTTTCATATAGATAAATATTTTTTGTCTTGGATAAATAATCTAGAAAACTCAACTAGATTATGGATGTCACGATCTAAATGGAGTCGTTTTTAAGAATATGAGTGTCTTCTTCAATAGATTGGTGGTCAAAATAGACAATTGTCATTTACTTAGGTTTTAAAAATTAGGAACAATAGGTGGTTATTAACTTATAAAATAAAAGATAATGTAATGGTCAAAAATAGGGAGCAAAAATGATGAAACATAAACGCCTATGACCTCTAATATAATTTCCTATTAGTAATGTTTTAGTCCAAAACTGAAGATTTTCCAACAAACTAAAAGAAAGTGAAATCACCAGAGCATGAAATATGGATTATATCATTGAGGATTTTTGAGGCATGTGAGTTCTTAAAAATAATCAAGTTATTTCCCTATGAGGATATTTAATCTAAATAATTATAATAAAGGCATGTTGATCCCTTTTTTATCTTATCTTATTACTTAGTCGGCATCTGATGGTAACTAGATAACCCATCTATAAGAGTGTATATTTTGAAACCAATGACTCCCTCAATAATTTACATAGCGAGGGAATTTGAAAATTATTATTTAGCATAAATTATAATTCCCCAATCATTATTTTTGTATATGTTCATTGGACTCACCCATTATGAGTCATCTAATGCATAGATTACTTATATTGAAAACATGTTGGGAATATTGACATTAGGTGAATGTTAGGGTTCATTATAAAATGTCTCTTCTTCATGAACCCAACATATTCATAAAAATTTACTATCATATTTACTATGGAATCATGAAAACCTTTAATCTATTTTTACTAACGAATAAGGAAATCCTAGAACTCAAAAAATATCTCAAGTATTCATGTTAGTTCTTCATCGTTCCAATAGTCTTGAATGGTTGAAGTATTTATCTCTAATTCAATACCTATATTCACATATTTATTTTTAACATGTTCTTATAGTAATTATTATTATCACTCTACTCATCCTTGACTTTCCATTTTCTAATGGAATTATTTACATTTAATTGGTCCATGTTATAGTCATTTTTTTTCTTGTTTACTTATCAAATAACTTTTTATTTGTTCAACTTAAATGAATCATTATTCTTAGGCCATAGTTATTCATATTCCTCTTTATAGTCATTAATTTTATTTACACTATCTTAAAACATTAGGGTTAGTTGTATATCATTATCACAATACATATTCCTAAAGTAATCTTCTATAATAGTGTTATCCTCCATGATGGCCCTACAGATCCATTGCATAGTTTTGGATATTTTAGGCTTGGTATGAAATTTTTTGAAAGTGTACACAAAATATTCCTTCACACTTCCCCACTTAGTTATCTATATTTAGGTTTTTATTATGATGTACCATTCACACACCCAAGTATGCAAAAAAGGTAAGAACCCAAAGTCTAACTAGTAAATAGATTGCACTTCATGTCAAGAGTATTTTGCACAGCCTCAAATTTTATGCTATAAATGGGTCTCCATTATAACTTGGCAATCATTTTTTAATATTATTATGCTAAAAAATAGTGTAGATTACCTATTTGACATTAGCCCAAGTGGATAATGAGGGTTTTTGGGTTGCATAAAAGTGCATGATAGTGATATTCAATGTGTTTATTAAGGAGAGCATATAATCCCCTTCTTTAGGAAAACATCATTTATAAGTCATTAACATACATAAATACATAGTTTAAATCATGAAACTAAGGAAGTTTGTATAGCCTTCCCTTAATTATCTATAACACCTTTTTTAATTTCTACATGTCATGTAATACCCATAAATTTGTTAGAGAATACTTTATGTTAGGTGGTCTATCCATTTAGACTTTATTTTACCTTGGTGAGAATAATGGCTTTGTATTAACCTTGGCACACTTGCAAAAAATGACTTTATAGGACTCCTTGACCCATATATCACACACAAAAATTATGATGTATGAGACCAAAGATTCATCTTACTAGATGATAAATCCATCATCTTGAGGGCTTAAGTTATATAATCCCTACATGATGCTATTATAGATACATTTAAATCTCTCATTCATATCCATGATTTACACATATGTAGGTCATGGTTGTTAATGTAGTGAGATGACCACATATTGTTCACTATTCTACAAACTTATGTAGTAATTATTGAAGTGCATATCAAAATTATTTTCATATCACAAAGTTCATACAATAAAATATTTATTTTTGTTTGCTTCCACTAATTCAATGACTTATAAACTAGTGCTAAACTTTTCCCCCATAATTTACACTGAGACATTTCTTAAAATCCCAAGAGCTTATGCACACATCTTATAAGCCATGAACAACATACTTGGACATGGATTTAAAAAGGGATCCCAATTTTTCACCATGCATCTTACTATGGATGTTTAATTATGAACCAATGTTAATCAAAGTACTGAAAATCACTCATCCATCAATGGTGGATTGACTAGTTGCTATTGACCATAATTTACTTTAGGTGAAGTTATTATTTAGCAATCCCTATATGTTTTATCTTCATCTACATCTACCAAATTTTTATCTATCCAAGTTTTAAGGATTGAATTGATAACTTTCTTAAATAAAAGGGTGAAGATATATAATATTTTAATGACCTCCTTCACAATAGGCCCTCTAGGGGATTCACTTTTTCCTCTAGCTTTCATGTTCCATGCTACTTGAATCTCATATTCTAGGATCCTTATCACATCTACCAAATTTTGAGTTATAAAATGAGGTTCATATATTACCTTAGTGGCTGGTGTATGTTGAACCTTCACCTTAGGTGCCCCAAAGACTTTGGTTTCATTACTAGGATGCGTGGAACTAGTTTTTGAAGATGATATTTAGAGATGATTTACTATATATATTTGGAGAATATTTAAAGGTTGATAATGGATCAAGAGTGTATTTTTTATAATAATCATCCAAACCTATGAAATTTATTCCCTAATAAATGGGTAGAGGATCACTTATATGATTTCCTATACAAAGTGTTATTTTTTGAGTTTCCAAAACATTAGCATGCATGGATATTCATGTTTGTTATGGGATTATTATAAAATTTTATTGATATAAAATATCCATGGATGAAGGCATTGATTTAAAAACTACAAAAATCTAATGAATTCTATACCTAAGTAATTGATGTTTGAAGGAGAGGTGCACTAAATAGTTACCTTTCAAAATTTTCAATCCATACGTACTATTATCTAGAAGAATTAGATTACAAAATATTACATGAACCAAGAGAATATTTTATTCCTTTAATTTATATTCCCACTAATTTATTCATCATAGGATTCAAATAGATTATATATCTAGTACACTACAAGCAATCAATACAGAAATTAAAGTCATCAATCATAAGGATGTTACGGGAGGAAAATCTTGTTATTAATTGATGTAGATATAAAAATACAAAGTCATAAATATTTTAAATTATATATGGATATGTATAAATTAAAATATAATCATTATGTTTGAAAATGTTTAATCTTGACATCTTCACCTTACTTGGTATATTCGACATTCTATTAAATTTCAATATCTATGAAAGCTTTAAATATTCCATTTATTATCTTTAAATTATTAGAAACATCATTTAGGCATCCCTATTTTTCTTACAAGTTATTATAAACCAAACCTCAATAGTCTCTTTCCTCATAGTACAAGACCACATTAGGCAGACAAGGTCATAGGCCAAGCTTGTCCACTAGTGCGGCCTTGTTCCCTACACTCTAATGATAAATTTTTAAACTAAACACATTTTATATTGGACTTAATTAATTCTATAAATGTTGGTTAATTCAAAAATTCCTCTATATAATCACATCAAGTTCATTAAATACACATATGGAAATCACTTTTCAAATCTACTATACATTGAACAAAAGGGCACTAATATTTCCAAATTCTAATTATAATTTATTCTAATAGTATTAGACTAAGTTTTTATCTATTTTATTTTTAGATCAAGGGAATTCATTATAAATCATCTAAGTATATTTTCTAGTTGCATCTATATAACAAATATCAAGATTCACACACTCACTATAGGAAGGATAACTACATCCACCTAAGGCCCTTTTGGGACATGTAGGTAACACTTAGATTATGTGGGGTTTTATGAGGATAGATTATCTATTTCCCTTGCTTGATTCTTAAATTTTATATTTGATCTCTATTTGGCTTGTGTAAGAACTAGGGTTCATTATTGAAAGTTATTCCTTGCATCACACCAACACCCAAATGTTATTAAGATACCCTCTCAGACAATAACAGGTACCCATAAAATAAAATAAATCATACAATCCACCTGGATATGGTTTTAGTGTGCCTCTATCCATTCTAGTGTGGTCATATCCTAATACATCATTAAATCCTATTTTTGGTTATGACATATTTCACAAATTTTCTATCCAAATTTACACTAGATATCTACATGTGCAGTCTGCATAAATAAGATTTGAGATAGGTTTGCATATTATATTGAAAGTTACTATTTATAGCTCATTTAAAATTATGTTTTTTACATTTAGGCTATGCATATTATATAATCTAAATCACTATTTCAACAGTTTAGTTTTTATATCATTTAATTAGTAAATCAAAATAAACATATAAACATTTTTGTGAACCCATAATTTTTATTTTAACATTGCTTGTTGCTCACTTGATTTTATCCTAATATTTCATATATATTTATTTAAATTTTTGAAAATAAAATAAATAAAATTCAATATTGGATATAAATTTGACACCACAATTCAATAATCTTCTACCTTGGATTTAATTTAACACTGAAGAAATTATATTGTCACTTTGGATAACATCTAACATTGAAGCATTTATCTTCGACTTTTAGTTTAAATTTATTTATCTTTATACACAAATTTATTTCTATTTGTTTTTTTATTGTATTTAAAAAATGTGTTTCATAAATTATTAAACTACTTAGTTACTATCATCACGGGATAAGTGTTGATTTGTTTTATGGACACCATGGTGTGAGGGGTATCACCCTAATACTCAATACATTGTATAACAATTTTCACTAATTTTAGTTTAATTGTACCTCATAGTATTTTATAAATTCTTAAGCTCCCTTTTTTATACCATAATAATCCTTTTTGTCCATTTGATTTGTGGTGCACCTAAGAGGAGCGTATCACCCATAAAAGTTACTCTCACCATACTCTCAGAGATGGAATAGTGGTTTGTAGGCATGATTTAGCCTTTGTAGTTAGTGATCTAAAATATTGTGTTGACACTAGTGTATGAATGAGCAAGTATAATTGAGATCCCACACAATCATTCAAACCCTTTCCTAGATTATCCATTATACATTTATTTTTTCTTGTATTGTATTCATAATGGGTTTAATGCATCAAGGTTTATTTCATGTGTTGCATAGAATTATGAAATTAATTGTTACATATTTTATCCCATTTCATCATATTGTCCATTATGTTATTATATAGATCAAATGTAAATCTAATTAGGAAAATAAAATGTAAAATATATATCCTCATGCACTTTTCAATCCTATACTCCTGAAATTTTACCATCCTCAAAACAAAGTTTCATAAAATATAATATTACTTGGGAGTAAGAATACATGAAAATTTCACAAAATATTGAAAGAAGAAGCATTGGATATAAATAAGATTCCACCTCTTAAGTACAAATCCAACCTAGGTCATATTCTAATACCATACATGTTGTTAATACCTACTACTACAATATTAAATTTATGTTACTTCCTATCACAACTAGATGCCACAAAGCATGTACACTATATTTTTTTATTATTCTTCCTTTACCTCAACCTACTTATATTATTTAATATATTCCCATTATTTATCCAAGTCTCATATTATATTCATGTGTCCATGTTGCTCAAAATATATGAGGGTGACTGTCTTTAACTCCTTAACACAACCTACTAATCATAATGTTCCTCCTCCACCTTTTTCAATGAAATTTTATCAACCCAAGGGGTATGATCTCATTGACCAATTGCATAATACCATGGATAAAAATTTATTCTATAATTATTAAATAAAGCACTAACTTACAAGAACATATTATATGCAATGTTGTGAGATATCACTCTTCTTATGGATACACAACTACCTTTTTTACTTCTATTTTTATTAATTTTAAAGATACTGGCAATAATATTACTTTTGATAAGGAAGATATACCTCCCAATCATATCATTGAGCAAAAACTTTTATTATTCATTTAAATTTAGATACATGGAAATTTACTCAAGTGTGCATTGGTTGGTAATGGTTCTCAGATAAATATTAAAGCTATGATTTCATGCACAAATTGGGTTCTAATAAGGATAATATTAGAAAATCCAAAAAACATATACATGGATTTAATATCATTTTAAAACAAATATTGGGAACTATCACATTGGATTTCCTATTGGGACCTAGTATGATATCTACTATTTTTTAAGTCATACCTAATCTATTACAATATAATCTACTCTTGGGCTAGGCTTGGATTCATGAAATGGAAGATATCCCTTCTATATTCCATAGATGCATTAATTTTCTACATTATACACATAAGTATACAATTCCAGCTAGTGATACATCTTTTTTATATTTCAAAATGACATAATCATAATATAATAAGGTCTTTATCATAACACCTACAACTAATTCCAATGGTACAAATGCATACTTATGAAGTGGGTGAATCAATTAACTTGATTATATCCCATATGTTACTTAAAATCCTAATAAAATAAAGGATCATATCAAGGATGTTATGCAAATTTTTTTTCATAAATAAAAGCACCTATCAAAGAAGAGAGTCAAAAATCATCCATTCTTATAAAATTAGAAAAGTCTCTTAAAAAATTAACCTTATTGGTCAATTCCAAATATTCATTTTGTCAGATTGAGGACTACTATAGTAGTGGTGATGAAAATACATAATCATTAATAGATGATCAGATATGCAAGTTAAATTTCAATCCCATGGGTGAAGATGAATACTTATCTCTATCTTTATTTACATTTATTTAGTGGGTGAATGTAGAGATATTTATTCTATACAAAATAAGGGCAAAACACTCATTTCCAATCAACATGATCTATAAAATAGTTCAAATAGTTTAAATATTATATCATAAGTTATATCACAATAAACTAATCAAATAATTATCCTAATTTAATGATAACATCTCCCAAAAAAAGGGGCAAAAATATAAATTAAAATCTCAAACAAAGCAACATTTAAAATTGAAGTTACCAAAGTAAGACATAATTATTTGAAAAACATAATCTTAATAGAGGCATTTTTAATCAAGGCTCAATTTCTAAGGTCACTTATATTAATATGGTTATTGTTACACATTTATTTTGTCCTAGAGTGCAATAGCTGGCCTGCACTCTATGACACTTTCAGAATAATCTTGTGCATCAACATATTAGTGAGGAAAGCCTTGCACACTCTCTCGAAGAACTAAGAGGGGAGTTAGGGTAGTTTGGGATTAGTTGCATGAAAAGGGAATCATTAAGGATGAGGATAAGTAAATATTAAACATTAGCTAACCACATAATTGATAGAACCACTAGACATTCACTTATTATATTTAATATTATTCCATTCATAAAAATAATACAAGAATTTATACAATACTTCTTAATATTTCATTCATCACTTTAGGTATCCCTAAAAATTACAAACTAATTATATATGTACCCATAACCATTAATTTCTTGTTTAAAATATAGTGTTAGTTATACCAATATCCTCCTAGCAAGTTATCTTGCTATGATTTTCCTTCTTTGATCCTGTTTGTGTCATCAGTCCATTCATCCCTTATTTTTTCCTCTTCCTCTTTTTCCCTTTTAAGATCTACCTACTTATCCTCCTTCAAGGATTATATATTGGTGGGAAATATCAACTACAAATACCTCTATTTAATTTGTTTGCACCTTTCCCTTATTTTAATTCTATCTTGGATCAAGTATAGTTATCTCTCTATCTACCATCATTGCTTTATAACTCATTATGAGGATCTCTCATTAACTAAAACTCCCACCATTTTCCCTTATAATTCTCATTTTGATTCCTAGGTCTACATGGTTGCTTGTCTAGATCCTGACATGTCATTTTTCACACATTGGCATGGTTTCAATGATCTATGATTATCTTGATGGCATTATATTTTAGGTACACATGTTGGTTATGGGTTTGGATTATGCATGTCACTTCTCAGTTATCAATGATAATCTTTCCTATTGCACTCTTGCGCACATTATTCTTAGACTTAGATAATTTTTAGGGGAAACATAACCCCAAACTAAACCATTTATCTATCCCTAGATTATTAGTCCATATTGTTGGGAGAAGAAAATGGATAAATGAAGCTACACAAGATATTCTTTGGATATTCATGTGTTATATATGAAATTGTTGACTATATGTATTTTATCCTATCCTCCATGACTTGTAAAATGATATAAGATGAACATTACCCTCTTTTTGGAACTAATGTATGAGAAGAATGTGAATAGTCAAGAACTCCAAATGACTATAAAGATGTATACTTGTATGAAGAAGATGATGAACCTTTGTTGAGCTCAATATAGACTTTATTATTATGGTTAACTATTATATTTCTTATGTTATTAATTATATTAATTAATATGTTTAATTTTTTATTTAATCCTATTTAAATTAATCCAAATTCTCTACAAAACTTAATAAAAATTTGGTTAATCTTAATTCTCATCTTTCGCATGATAATTCCTCTCTGACATGCTTCAATTAAGTATGAATTATCTACACTATCCTACACAATATAATAAAACTTAGCTATCCTCATCCTCAACATGTTATATTTTATCATGAACCTTTGTTAAAAATGGTGTGGTGAGTGGGGAAACACTATTTTTAGAGGAAACTATGCTAAGATGATTACCAGGGTAGTGAGACTGAAGACACTCAAAAACTGCATAATGTATTTCTAATCATCAAATCACCCCATGACCCCCTTTAACTACCTTGGACCATTTTATAACTTATAAACTAATAAAAATAAGTTAAAATGACTAATCTTAGCCATTTTAACCATAACCATCGATGGTTGACCCTTGACTATTGATAGTTGACTCAGACCACTGATAGTTACCTAAACTCTTTCATGATCAAAGGAATCAACTGTAGTTAGATTGAAACTCACTCATTGATTACCAACTATCTAATTTTAGTCTATTATTTTCATGATCAATGCATGATTAGACTATTTGATAAACCATTTGTTAAACTCTTTGATTTGAACCTCCCATTCTTATATATTAAGAGATGAAGAGAAGGTTGAAATCATCATCAAAATCAATCAGGTAGGTGCAGAGGTTCTGACTCCCAAATGAATCTAAAATATAAATATCTATGTTTTTTATCAAGATTTAATAATGATCTCTATTTGTTTCATTTTTTATGTCATTCCCCTTTATTTCCCTTTCATCCCATTTTATTGTGTTAGATTTCTGCAATTTCAAACATTTCACCTCTCACCCCCAAACCACCCACAAACCATTCTCACTCTCCTAAACACCCAATCCCTAAACTAGATATCTCTGAGTATCATTCCTATCTCATGACCAAAATTAAACCCAAACATCACTCCTAAAATCTCTCTACAACCTCCCAATAGACTTTTTTTCCCAAAACCAAATCCCATAATAACCACCAATGGTCTTACCTAATCATCGATGGATTAACCTAACCATTGACAGTTAACAACTACCAATGGTTACCTAACCATCGATGGTCATATCTAACCTTCGACGATCATTATGTGTCCATTTTCATAATAACAAGCTGATTTGACCCATCTACCCATATCCAAAATCCACTTTCTAAGTTTCTATTTTATCACAAAACCTCAAATTATTTTTTGAATCAAGATGAAGTGATTTAGCATTAGTATTTAATCATTTATTACTATTTTTAATCAAAATCACTCATTTATTTTCAATCATTCCTTGTATTTGATTTTAGTACCTTCTATTATTTCATGAAAGTATCTATTTTTAGTTTATCATAACTTAAGCATTTTAAAAGTATGGATTGACAACCTCCAAAGAAGCTTGTGCTTCTTGGATCTAGCTCACACTAGGCAATCCACCCTACTATCTCACTAATCTATAATTTTCTAGATTGTTTTCTTATCTACAAGTCATCCTCCCTAGATAAAGAGGAGTATCAATAATCATTTGGATTCATGTGTGCACAAAATATCCAAGTTCTACTAATTCACCCTTATTTCAAGTTTTACATATTTCTTAAACAAGAAAATAATGCAAAATTGTAGTGAAACATTCTAGCACGCCTGGTGGGACCCTTGAGTTTCTTGGGTCCATATTTCTAGGACATTTAGTTTCATTAGATAAGACTCGTTCATTGCATTCTTTTCTAAAAATTAAATGTTCCTTATCTCCTTTCTTCCTTTCCAAAATGCATGTTCTAGTTTATTTTTATTTTTTAGAGAAAAAGGTAAAAATTATCATTTTTATTTTCATTTTTAAAAATCAAAAGTACTCATTCCAGGGCTAGGATTTGCATCATCATATTACATCTAGGTGCACATTAGTTATTTTTTATTCATTTGAAATTACACCAAAATCTTCTTTTAGATTAAAATTAACTTTGTATCCATAGTCTTCTTATATTGATTAGCCCACATAGCTTAATTTAATCAATGTAAATTAATCGTAGTCTCACTTCTTATCACACACACAATACCAAACCACACATTCAATCAAACATCAAAATATTGACATAAGACCTAACTAGGATTTCATCACCTAGCGGTCACCTTTACTCAACTATCCTACTTGGATTTCACCATCAAGGGGAGAACCAACTCAGTATACTAGCTGAGTATAATCTCTAGTAACTCAATATATTCTAGCTAAGCACCCAATACCTTTATCATTGTAGTGAGTGAAATGAGGGGGTAGGACCCAATATCAAGCCACATACCAAGTTATAGTATAGATCTTGAGAGCCTTTAATTACTTGAAACCATCTTTAGACATCTTCTTCTAGTGCCCACTCTAAAAGCCCAAGTTGGTATTTATAATTTCTTTAAAATTGAGGCATAAGCCTAAAGAGAGATAAAAGGCACCTTAATATTTTAATGTAATTTAGTGTATGCATTTTTTTCCTAGATGTATTTTATTTTTATTGCTTCTCTTTTGAGTTTTGAGATCAATTGTATCTTCCTTTTCCCCTTGTTTGCATGGTTCTCACTAGACAACAACTAAGAAACCAAGCAAATCAGGATCCACCTCCCAACCATCCATTTTCATCTTCTTCCTCATCTGTGGAGTACCATTCAGATATGGAAAGTTCACCCCAAAATTATAGAAGTATTATTATACCTTAGATAATTGTCCAAGGAGGTAAAAAATTCACCACCTTTTTGGATAATAACCCCATAGCCCTTCAACACTACCTTAACACCATATCTCACTGTACCCCTACTTTAGTTCCATATATTGATCCACCCTATGGTATGTCATCCCATATTATAGGTATCACCTTTATTACCACCATTTATACCCAACCCTTAGTCACCCCAAGAATCTTCTTCTTTAAATAATCCCACCAATACCACCATTCAAAACCAACCCATCCAACCAACTAAAACCCAAATGCCTTCCATCCCAACCAATAACTCTTCTATTATAGGAGAAACCCAACCTTTGGGCACATGCATCCCACTTACAATTGTAATACCCTCTACTAGTGTTACCACCCATCCTCTTATTATCTCCAATCTACCAACCTCCACTCCATTCCAAAGCTTGGTTGTTTCCATGCCTTCTACACTTCCACCCATTAGTACCAAGGTTACCACCCATCCTTAATTTATCAACCCAACTATACCTCCAACCCAACCCATGTCAATTCCTCAAAAATTACCCATTGAATCCAACCCAATCTATATTCTTAATCCACAAGGGTATATGGCTCCACCTTCTACACAACCTCCTATATCTGCTTACCCATACATGGTATCCTCTCAACCACCCATGTCCACATGCCAATATGTGGTAACCTACCAACCTTCCACTAGATATCCTTATGTTGAACCTACCCAACCTAAATATAATTTATCCTACAACAATGGGGGTGTAAAACCACAAATTGATCTAGTTAAGATGTTAATGGATAAGATGACCAATTTGCATTCATCTATTTTTAGTGCTCATAGTCTCTTATCATATGATCAAATTTGTAATGAACCAATTCAACCATCCATCCAAATCCAACCTTATCCTTCTTAATGGGAAATTTCAAATTTTTTAGAAATTTAGAGCAAGGAAGATCCTCAGTAACATCTTAGAGCATTTAGACACTATTGTTATTTTATTGCTTATTATGATGCTCTCCTTCTTTTCACCTTTCCCATGTCCCTATATGGTTTGGTACTAGATTGGTACAATTATATTACCAATAATTTCCTCTTTTTTGTTTTTAATTAGATCAAACCTTCTTAGATCATTTTTCCATAAATATATCTAAGAAAATTTCCATCACCAACCTCTAATCCGTTTATCAATTTGAGGACAAGTCAATTGCTGATTTTATAGCCCATTGGAGAGGTTTGATAAACCAAATCTCTTTGTCTTTGCCCCAACCTGAGCTAATTGATATTTTCTCTTAGTCTTGTGCCAAAAATATTTCCTCCACTCTATAGGTTCATACTTTCAATTCCTTTGATGAGGCTTTCACCATGGCAAAGAAATTAGAGACATTGGTGAGGGGAAGCTAAAATTGAGAAACAAGAATTCTAGTTTCAATTCAAATGAAAATTCATCTTCCAAAACCACCCACTCCAATACTAACACCAAAACCAAGGGAAACACAAATTAAATTGTCCTAAAAACTACCCTCCTTCAGTTGTTACCCAACCCAACTCTTCTAATTTTTCCAACTAGAATACTTGAAACTAAAGATGTAACAACCAAAAGAAATATACTCTACTATGGGAGTCATATGCTTCAGTATTAGAAAATTTATTGAAATCAAATATCATACAACTTTCTCCAATTAAGCCCCCGCAACAATTTGATTCCTCTCATCATGTACCTAACTAGTATAAGGAGAATGAATTATGTGGTTACCATCCTGTCAATGGATATGATGTGAGTAGATGCAATACCTTCAATATATAATCCCAATACACTCCAAAATCAGTCACTTGACATATTTAGATAACATTTTACTAACCATGACCCTTTTATGAAAAATAAAAACAATAAAGCAAAATCCTCTCACAACTGTGAGGTCCTTACTATCAATGTGGTTCTTAGTGAGCTCATTGTTGAGGGAACCATTTCCCAAACCACTTCTTCTTCAACCCCACTTATTGATGTGGTGGAGTCACCTTCTATTCATTTAGGAACTAAAACAAAGGAAGAAACTATTCCCCTTTCTCCACTTATTGAGGTAGTGCAGCTACTAACTTCTCCTTTTGAAGACATACCAAAGGAGGTGAGTAGTACCACTATACCTTTCTCTCCCATCAAAGAGCAATCCACTCTTCCTTTAGAAATCATTACTAAGGAACAAGTCACTTTACTTACTCATCCCATAAAATAATAGCTTTCCAAAACCTTGGAGTCTTTGATTAAGGAAAAGGACAAGGTAACAGATCCCCTCTCTCAACCCATGGGTTTGTATTTTCAGACCAATACCAAAGGAACCAAACCCATCTATAAGACTTTTTCTAAACTGGTTCAAAATTTAGAGTTCTTATCCCAACCCAGCATGGATCAAGCCATGTCTTAGAACCATCTTGGGATCCCATATCTAAATAAGAAATAACCCTCAACCATACCATGTCAAGCCAACCTCTCACTTCTGCTAATGAACCCACCATCATCCCAACCAAACTAGTAGAAACCTCTACCTCTCAAACCATAGTTGAACCAGCCAAACCAACTCCACCCAAAGTAACCTGAGCACCTTCTACCATCCCAACAAAGCCCATCAAAATCTTGGGCATGCTCCCTACTAAAAACCTTACTCAACCTCCATTAAAGTTGGATTTAACACCATCTATCCCACCAAATAAACCCCATGTTAAGCCAATCAAAAAGGTGAAGCCATCTAGGATCCCAAAAACCAAAACCTTGCCACCCATTTCTACTTTGCTTTCCATTTTAGTACCAAATCCTTCTTCCATCTTGGGACCTCATCCTTATATTAATAAAAAAATTATCCCAAAGATAACCTAAACCCAACCTCCTCTTTTAGCTACACCTCCACCTATCCTTCCCATGCCTTCTACCTCCAAACCATCCATTACCAAGCCTTTTACTTCTAACCCTTCTATTTCCAAACTACCCATTGCCAAGCCTATTATTTCTAAATTATCTACCTCTAAGCCATTAACTTATAAAACATCTACCTCTAATCCATTAAATTCCAAAACACCACCCACCAAGATTATTCCACCACCCAAAACCCTGTTGTGAAGCCCACTCTTGAGAAGGCTTCTACCCTGAAAGCCAAAGCCAAAACCCCAACACCTTTATCACCTTTACTTGAGTCTTACTCAACCATCTTGAAAATATTATTGTAATCTTCTTATTTGACTTTGCCTCCTATAAAACCATTTGACCCTCATAGTCCTAAGCCTTCCCATTTTAATGATAATGTGATTTGCTCACACCATAGAACACCAAGACATGATATAGAGAACTATAAAGCTCTATAAGTTCTAGTCCACTAACTATGTGTTGATGATGACCTATTATCAGAAGAGCCTCCCTTGATCCCATCATTAATTCAAAAACCATAAGATACCACCCCAAAATTACCTACTCCCACACTCTCATCTAAGAATGAGGAGGAATCAAACCAGACCTCTAACCCAACTCTTTCCCAATTTCATAACATCTATGTGGTCATATGATCACAATCCCAAAAAAAAGATAAAGGGAAGGTAAAGGTGTCCATTACATGGGCATACCCTTCCTCCACCACCCAATCACCTAACCAAACCCAAACACCTTCACCCAAGCCCAAGCCCAAGGTGTCCATCTTGGGTGCCTCCTAATCCAACCCTTTCATTTAAATCCAAATAGTGGTTCTAAAGTAACTTCACCAAATACCAATGAATATGAGTTCATATGAACTAATTAATACCTCACCCTATCACCACTAGGAGATAGAGACTTTACAGACCATAGATATTCAATCAAAATATCCATAACCTCTAGAAACCTTTATCGAAGCCCTTCAACTTTCTACCCTTATTACCTTTAAGGATTTGGAAATACCCTTGATTCATCCCCAAGATCTATATCCTTCCCTCTTGATTATCACATATATCATCCAAACCCACATAAAAAGGGTTACGATTGATGGAGTAGTTAACATCAACATTATCTCCTCTTTTGCTGAAATTGTCAAAGAACATTATGTCAAAAACCATAATAGTGTTTTGTTCTTTCAATAACACTATGGAAACAACTCTAAGAACTATTATCCTCTAAATTTTTTTAGGATCTTGCATTCTTTTTAAGATCTTCTACATAGTATAAGGATATTTTTAGTATAATATTTTATTTTGCCACCCTTGGATCCATTCTATGAATTGTGTGCCATCCACCCTACATCGGGCATGAAATTTGAGCACAATGGTCAAGTAATTACCATAAAATTTGATCCAAGCCCTTTTACATCATGAAATATGACATACCAGCTAATTGATGTTCTCCTTCTTCTATCAACCAAAACTTCACCAACCAAATATGACTCTACCTCTTCCACCAACCAAGCCTCGACTAGCTCATCCATCCCTTCTACCCAAATTCCCATGAAGGACCCCTTGGAATCAACATTCCAATGTATCTCACTTAGGGAGTATCTCATCTTGACCTTGGATACCTTCCCTACTCCCCAAGAGTATGGCACCTTGACCAAAATCCTAGTTACGATTCCAATATTAGAACCATTATTCCTTTTGAGCCCCCCAATCTCCAAACCAATCTTATCTATGGGGGACTTGACCAACCTCTTTCCAACTCCTTTACCTCCTCTTATCCTTGACTATTTACCTTTAATTTCTCCTATCTAGATAAACCATAATTTTCCAAGACATACCTCTATAGGTGTGCTTGGAAAGGATTTTGGTTAGGTCTCTATGAGAATGGACAACATAAGTTATTACCTTATAAAACCCAAAAAATTGGTGAACAATTTGGTCTTGGATTTTCTCCACTTGAAGAACTAACCAATTCACCTCTCGTTACCATCATTAACAAGGAAGTTCCATCCTCACCAACCCCTTCACCATCAAAATCTAAGGATTTCAATACCATTCCCCCTAAATTTTTTTTCATCAACATGATTAGACTTGTACCTTTGACTTATCAAAAGGATAGGGAGACTATAATTATTCCCCTAACTCATCCTAATATGGTAGAAGATCACTCTCCTATCATTAATACCATTTAGTGTTAGGATAATGATTCCCTTCTCACCTATGTTGGTGAAAAATATTCCTATATCCACACATATCTCCCTCCTAAGACTTCAATCATTTTAAATGAATCTACCATGGATGTCAACTTGGGTACTCAAGATAACTCATACATTTTCAAAATTATCTAATGACTAGATTCTTCAAAGCTTCAATATTTTCCCTCCTTCCTACAATACCATAACATAACATTTTCTTGGTCTTATTGTGACATTTCAATAATTGACCCTTCCATCACTACCCATAATATTTTTACTACCCATGATGCCAATCTTGTCAAGTAGAAGCTTCATCAGATGTACCCTCACTTAGCCCTTCTTGTTAAAGAAGAGCTTTAATGCCTCTTATCTATGAATTTCATCCAACCCATTGAATATCACCAATGGATCTCAGATTTCATCCTTATCACCAAAGAAATAGGGGGACTTCACATTTGCATGGATCTCCATAATCTTAACCTTACTTGCCCAAAGGATGAATTCCATTTGCCAAGCATTGACCAACTTATTGATCTTATAGCCGACTATGAGATGTTATCTCTTATGGGTAGTTTCTTGGGCTATAATCATGTCTTGATTTCCCCTAAAAACAAATATAAAACTTATTTTATCAAAACATGGGGAACCTTCTTCTATAGGGTCATGCCTTTTGGTCTAAAAAATGTTGGTAGAACCCACCAATGTGCTATGACCTATATCTTTCATGAGCTTATTCACAAAACTATAGAAGACTATGTAGACAACCTGCTTGGAAAATATAAATGTTGTAAAGATCAGTTAATATTTCTCAAGATTATCTATTAATGTTTCATCCATTATCATGTCTATCTTAACCTTAAGAAATGCATTTTTGGGGTCTTATTAGGAAATCTCCTTGGATTTATCATCTCTCTTCAAAGAATTAAAGGTGATCCCACAAAAATCAAAGTGATCCTCAACATGCCTCCTCCCACCCACCTCAAACAACTCCATATTTTGCATGGGAAGCTCCAATCCATATGTCGCTTCATCTCTCAACTATTTAATAGATGTCAACCTCTCCAACACCTTCTAAAAAATGATGTATCCTTTAACTAGAATAAGGAATACCAAAGTGCCTTTGAATCACTTAAAGAGTACCTTATTTTTCCACCCATCCTCATTCCTCCCAAAGATTATCAAACTTTCTACCTTTACATTTCCAACATCGACCACTCCTTAGGGGTAATGTTTGCACACTGAGATGAGAAACATAAAGAACAAGCTATCTACTATATAAGTCAAACACTTATAGAGTATGAGGATTGGTACACCCATACCAAAAAAATTTATCTCACCCTGGTCTTTGTGGCTTCCAAACTTCACCACTACCATCTCAACCAAGACCTATGTCATAACTAACACTGACCCACTCAAGTATATTCACTCCAATCCATAACAAAACCAATGTATGGCTAAAGGATTGATATTTTTAGTTGAATATTACTTTGATTTAGTCTATTATAATTCAATTTAAGGTAAATTCATCACCAGTCAATTGGTTGAAGAACTTTTAGCAGACAATCAACCTTCTCCTCTTGAGTTTCTTGATGAGTCTATCATTACTCTTTCTTAAGAGAATGTCACATATCAAATGACCATGTTCTTTGATAGATCGAAGTACCAATGTGGTGGGGGTGTTAGTATAATTCTCATCCCCCTTGATGGTGAAACCCTTCATTTATCTTTCAAGCTTGGTTTTGATTGTACCAATAAGATGGCTGAGTATGAAGCCCTAGTGATAGGTCTCTAGACTGATTTAGCCTTGGGAGTCAAGATGATCAATATTTTTGGTGAATCCCAACTTATGGTCAATCAAATAAATGGCTCTTATCAATGTAAAAATGACATCTTGAAAAAGTATAAATATCTAGTTGATGTACTCTTATTGTCATTTAAACATTACCTTATCTAAGCCACTTCACAATCTACAAACAAGTTCATCGATACAATGAATTCCCTTGTTTTCTAGATCCCATTTATGCATTATAAATCTAAGATATTTATCACTATCCATCATCTTACTGAACCTTCTTATAACAAATCAAGCCCTCCTTCCATCTTTAGTATGGAAGAGACCCAACCCGACCTTTGGTATAATCAAATCTTTGACTATCTCAACCTAGGTGTTGTTCCCTCTAATATTTCTAGGAATGATCAAAGATTGTTTATTAGGAGTACCTATCATTTTGCCATATTAAGGGGAATTATTTAAAAATATGGATTTGATGGTCTCCTTTTCCATTTCCTACATGGTCATGAAATTCCTCATGCTATCAAAGAAATGTACGATGGGATTTATGGGGGACACTTTAGTGGCTTAGATTTCTCTAAGCATATCCTTCACCTTGGTTACTATTGCCCTACCCTTAATCAAGATTTATGTGATTATGTGAAGAATTGTGTTAAATTTCAATAACACACCAATTTACATCATGCACCTATTCATAGCCTCCAAGTATCCAAGGATTTATGTCCCTTCTCCAATGGGGATTGGATCTTATTGGTGAAATTAACCCTCATTCTTCATAGTGACATCATTATATCATCACTATGATAGAATATTTCACCAAATGGGTGGAATATATTTGTCTCATCTCAAAAAAAGATAAAAATATTATCAATTTTATTATCCATCACATTATTTGTCATTTTGGTGTTCCTCATAAGATAATCATTGATAATGGTAAATATTTTAAGAATAAAAAAGTCCAAAGTCTTTGTAATGAATTTGGCATTAAGTTGAGTTTCTCCTCTCCCTATTTTCCACAAGCTAATGGAAAAGTTAAATCTTCTAACAAAACCCTTAACAACATGCTAACTAAAATGGTTAATGCTTTTGGTCAGGATTGGCATTTACACATCCCTTTCACCTTATGGGCATATCATACTAGCATTTGAACCCCTATGGGTGCTACCACTTTCTTTCTTATATTTGGAGTAGAGGATGTCTTGCCTCTCAATTAAAAATTCCCTCTCTTCACATATACCTATAGGATATCATTTTCAAGGGAGATTAGCATTAGGAACATTCACCCAAAATTGAGCTACTTGATGAGCATCATTTGGCTGTGCTTAACCATCTTTGTGTCTATCAAGAATGAATCAAACACACCTATAATAAAAACCTAAGAGAGAAAAAATTCCACATTAGAGACCTCATCTTAAAGGAGAATCAACATGTAACTAGTATGTAGAAATTTAAATGGGGAAAGTTTGATTTCAATTGGCTTGGGCCTTATATCATTATGTATAAGTATGGATCAAGAGCTTACTAGTTATCCTCTCTTGAGGGGAAACCAAAACATGAGACTCTTAATGATTTGAATCTAAATCCTTTCTTTTGTTAAATAAGATCAAACTTAGCTTTTTTCTAGCTTAAGCTCACCCCTTATTTCACAAATATTTTCAACTTCATCCCCTTAGTTAAAGGACCACTGATTAAAGCACATAATCATGTGATTTAATATCATAGTTTTAGCCTTAATCCTAAATGTGGGTACCACATCTCTATCCATGGCATGATTCTCATTAATAATTTTTTTCCCTAATAGCATATAATCCCATGGTCATTGTCTCTCAAAACATTCTCTCAACCACCATTTCAAACTTCTTGTGCTTTTGTTTTGCATTCATAAAGGTAAGCCTTTAAGCCTATGTAAGCCAGTCTATGTCATAAAATCAAAATAATTAAAAGTCATATATCTTATGGGTCATCTCTAGTATTATCAACATGCTCCCTTGAAGGAAAACTTCCAAAACTAATACAAATTACTCAATCTAAGGTAGACTACTCCCTTGTAGGACAAATAAATCTCAAAAACTTAGACCATTCCCCTGAAGGATGGATATGTAAAAAATATTTTCAAAAGCAAGCAATTCCTTAAAGGCTTCACATATCGATCATCTTCCATAAAACCTCCCAAATCAATTAAAAAATATATCAAAATTCCCATTATTTGGAAGCCACAATCATATTTCATAAGTAGACTTCCTGTGTTGATTAGTCTACACCATATATGACATAGATTTATTTATACTAATTCTTTGGCAACCCATATACGAGGTAAGATAGTCTCACAACAAGGTTCCTTTATCATCTATCTCCCCTTTATACCCTCTATTAAACAAGGGACTTTGAGCTTACTTGACATTGTGTGATCAAGAAACTTTTTAACCAACCAATGAAAACTGATGCAAAGCATGTGAAGGTCTTATGTTCATAAGCCAATCTTAGCTTCCTTTTGTTTTAGTCCTTGCCAATGAAATAACATTATGTCTCCTTATTATTTTCTCATACCTACTTATTTTTACATTCATTAAGATGTTTATCTTTTGATTATTGTATCTTTTTTTATCTTTTCTCACATCTAGTTTTGTTGTCCAAACTTACTCTATGTGTTTTAATATTAATTCACCTTCATCTAATCAAATGAAATTCATTAAAAAACATATAAATAAAAAATATGTGTTTTATTTTGTGATTGCCTTCTTACCTTATTTGTTTAAGTGTTTTTAATCATAAAACCATTTTAATGAATTAACATCTCATACATCAAACATCACTTCACCATTCTAACCAATCACATCAACTAATCATAACCATTTTTCACATCTATAACCCTTTCATCATTTCTTTTATAAATAAATGAGTCATCCACATATGTTATCCATCACATATCTATCTAGATAAGGAAGCATAGATTCATTAATTTAAAACATCTACATTTCCAACAAAACATACATCTACTCATGAGAGAATTTCTAATCATAACATCATCATCATGAAAATAAAATAAATCATCCATAACCATAAGCAACATCCATACAATCATAATCACATGACAACATCATTATATTATCATAAACAACATCATCACATCATGAACATAAATTAAATCATCAATAACCAATAACCATGAACCATAAGCCACATCCATAACCATGATCACATCATGAGATCATAATAGAAATAATCATATATATAATATAAATATCCATGTCTCTCACAAAGGAATGTACATCTCACTGCATCAGCTCACAGGCTAGTATCAAAATCATATAATACATCAAAATAGCTATCTCATAAGAGTCTAAGGTGGATGAACACTACTACTCCCTAGAGCATGTCTATCTCCTAGCCCTTTTGGTGTACCCAAAAATGTTTCCCACTAACCCAATATCACACTAATAACTCTACTAGTAGTCAATTCTCTATACTCATCATATCAGAGCTCATCTAGAAGCTATCTAAATACCAATGCCTTATAATATCTGAGCTCCTTGATCATGGCCACATACCTCTCCACAAGAATGATCCTCGATGGTCTTGTAAGTGCCAATGCCCACCCTCCTACATGTATTAGATAATATCTTTCCTTTATGACCAAGTCTAGCTATGCTCTACCTAATCCCTCTCTTTCATAAGAGTGACCACCTAACCCTATGTCATATCTCTCTAAGGTCACTACTACTAAAGCTTCTTATGTTATAGATAGATCTACCATTGCCTGATCTCTCTCTATAATAAGTACCTACCTATCAAGGGCATCCACATCCATCTGATCCCCATCCCCTCCACCATATCTACATTATGATCCTATCCATTATCTCCTCCAAACACTACTACTACATAATTTACCTAGAACCATATAAGGTAATATAGAAAAACCCCTACATCATTAATAACTACAACCACTAATAGCTCCTCATGGTCAATCTCTATCTCTTCAGGCTATGATGGAGGTACTGGTGCCTAGGCATCCTCTTGTACCTTAAAAAATCACTTGGGACACCCTGCATAAGTCTAAATTATCTCATGACCTTATTAAATGGGATGAGCTCCACATCATGCTCCCATCTCCCATATATCCATTTATAACTCTGCAGTGACAAGGTCTACCTAGCATAGATCACCCATGCTAGGAATATGGTATATGGATTTCAAAATAACCTCACCATCCATGATTGCCTCCAATCTATCTCTATACCACTCAAAGTCTTATGTTGTTCCCCCTAGCGCTATCAGTGCATAATCACCTCTCCACCTCATAAATCCCACTCTAAAATCCCCCTGGTCCCATGTATACCATGACAATCCACCTATTCATATCATGATAATGTGCTCATATGCCTAATAGTGTAGAATAAACCTAATGTTAATGCCATACCTCTTAATAAATTTATATCCCTAAAGCTCCTAATAGATTTGAACTAGTAAAATTGGGGCAAAAGAAAACACTATCTAATCAATCATCATGTCAACAAGAACACCTAACAATAAAAAGGGAAATCTACCACTACTAGAATCTACCATTAATGGCTATCATCATCATCATCATCATAAGTCATCTCCCTCCCCTATCCATGTCATACATAGGGTAATAATGGAAACCTCCCACATGTCACCTAGCATGAACAAAGTCCACATCAAATAACTAATCCACATGTACATCTTGTTCCTTACTATCAATATGCTCTATCAGCTCACCCTGTATTAGAAGCTACAAAATCTAATGATATCTTCTAACATGATGGTCATCTCTCTAGTTGGTAATAATAAAGTGTTGGTAGCTGGGTCCTATCTCTCAATGAGGGATACCAACATCACCACATCTCTAGGCATGTGATGATAACACCTCATGCCTCTTAGACCCACCATTGTCATATCCTCCCAATCTTGGTCCATAATAGCCCTATATACCTCATCCAAGAGATGCAACACTTAGTCCCACAGCTTTAGCTACTCCCTCACCTAAAAAGTTAGATGTATACCTTAGTTTAACTTACCCATCAAACATTTCCTATAAGTTCTACCTATTAACCCTCACCCCTACCTTAACCTATTTACCTAACATTAAGCAAATCCTACCTAAACCATGTATTATCTTAAGACTTATCTTACCTTACCTCATTTACATAACTCCTACCTTAAAACATACCTACACTAACCTTTAAAACCTATAACAACCAAATAACATCACCTTGGTCATTTTGGCCTACCATTCACACTTTTTGTGATAACCTTGCCTTCGTCACTTTAACCACATTGATTACCTTACCATATTTGATGAATTTAAACTACTTTTATGCACCAACCATTTAGGTGCCTTAGAGTATGACCCTCTATAGTCCTGATACTTGTGACTATTTTATCTTCTCAAGATCACATCCTACCTCATATACTAATGAATACATCGACCTTACCTAGGAGACTTGAGTTTATAGTAGTTACCTATATCAACTATGCCTAATGTTATAGCTTGGTTACCCTATCACCTATCCTTATAGTCTAACCTTATTTTAACACCTACCTTAATTATGGTAGCCTACTGTATGCATGATATATGATATCACACTTAGTCATATTATTTATGCTTGTTCATTTTTAAATGCCTAATCAACCAACCTTTTCACCAACCCACCCATCCTTGTCATAAACCTATCCACTTATCAAAACTATAGCTGACTTTGTT
The DNA here is from genome assembly GCA_037957365.1 of Torreya grandis. Lineage (NCBI taxonomy): Eukaryota > Viridiplantae > Streptophyta > Pinopsida > Cupressales > Taxaceae > Torreya > Torreya grandis. The sequence continues at coordinate 1,861,803 of JARHVA010003591.1, read as the reverse complement.
TCACCTCATTGATTCATAGTTTAAGGGGGAACACCTCCTCCCATACTTGGGGAATCCAACCTTCTACCAAACTATCCATTTTTTTTTATAGCTTCCTGATACAAACTACAAAATAAAAGGGGCAAAATGTAGAGACATGAAAACCATGTAATGCATTTCTAGTCATCAAAGCACCCCATGACCCCCTTTAATTAACTTGGACCATTTCCTAACTTCTCAACCACCAAAAATAAATAAAAATGACTAATATTAGCCATTTTGACTATGTCTTCATAACCACTGATAATCGACCCTCGATTACCGATGGTTGACTCTAGCCACTAGTGGTTACTTGAACTCTTACATGATCAAAGGAATCAACTATAGTTTAACTGTAACTCACTCATTGATTATCAACTATCTAATTTTAGTTTGTTGTTCATATGATCAATGTATGATTAGAATATTTGATAAACCATTTGTTAAACTCTTTGATTTGAACCTCCATTTTCCTCTATATTAAGAGATGAAGAGAAGGTTGAAATCATCATCAAGATCAATCAGGTAGGTGCAAGAGGTTTTGACTCCTTGGCAAATCCAAAAGCTAAATATCTATGTTTTTTTTATCAATATTTAGTAATTATCTCTATTTATTTCATTGATTGTGTCATTCCCCTTTATTTAACTTTTATCCCATTCTTTTGTGTTAGAGTTATGCAACTCTAGACATTTCACCTCTCACCTCCAAACCACCCAAAAACCATTCTCACTCACCTAAACACCCAATCCTTAAACCAGATATATCTATATCTTATGACCAACATTCAACCCAAACATCACTCCTAGAATCTCTCTATAGCCTCCCAATAGACTTGTTTTCCCAAAACTAAACCTCACAATAACCACTGGTAGTCTTACCAAACCACCGATGAACTTACCTAACCACTGATGATTAACAACCATCGATGGTTACCTAACCACTGACAGTCATACCTAACCACTGACGGTCACTGTGTGTCCATTTTCACAACAACAAGCTAATTTGACCCATTTGCCCATACCCAAAATCCACTTTCTAAGTTTCTATTTCATCACAGAACTTCATCTTATTTTGTGAATCAAGATTAAGTGATTTAGCATTAGTATTCAATCATTTATTATTATTTTTAATCAAAATAACTTGTTTCTTTTTAAGAATTCCTTGTATTTGATTTCAATAACTTCTATTATTTCATGAAAGAACCTATTTTTAGTTTATTAGAACTTAAATGTTTTAAAAGTGTGGATTGGCAACCTCCAAGGGAGCTTGTGCTTCTTGGATCTAGCTCACACTAGGTAGTCCACCCTACTATCTCACTGATCCACCATTTTCTAGATTACTTTATTATCTACAAGTTATCCCCCCTAGAAAAATAAGACTATCAATAATTGTTTAGATTCACATGTGGACAACATATCCAAGTTATACTAACCTCACCCTTCTTTCAAGTTTTACATATTTCTAAAGTAAGAAAATAAAGAAAAATTTTAGTGAAATAGAGACATTAAAACATGGTTAGAATAGAAAGTATGGAACTTCATAGAAAATTAATATAAAAAGACTAGTCTTACCAAAAGTGAAATTATTCATGATCATATCTATGGAAAAATATATGAAATTTCCTAGTGTGAACTACTTCAATTGTTGACCAACTGGTTGACAAGACTAGAATTTTATTGCTTGAATCCTAGAACGAAAGAAATAATCACTTAGAATGAAAAGAAAATATAATGGTTGTTGAAATTGGAAATCGATTAGATGAGAGTGATATACTATTGGGTCACCATCACCATAGATGGATACATCACCAAGTTCACATTATAAGGATATATAGAATTTGAAGCTATGAAAGACCATTTTATCCAAGGAATTAGAGGAAAAGTTTTTCAGCGACTACCTCTATTGTTAAATATGTTGGTTATGGATAAGGCCATGGTGCCAACTCCAACCAATATGGAATAGTCTTATAGGGCATATGGGGATGTGTGCACATGATGGTGAATGATGGGTAGAGGAGTATGTGAATATTGAACTTGGATCTAGAATGGAAACATGAGGGAAGAAGAGTCAAAATAAAATTTTGGATTCAAAATGAGAACTGTGAAAATAGAAAACATGGAATCATCAAAAGAATACCCAAATATCTATGAGTAGAGGTAAGAGTATCAATAAACTATAGGATGAATGAGTGCAAAGATGTGATGAGTGAAAGGATAAATGAATAATGAATAAAGAGGATGATGAATACTGGTAGATAGAATGAGAGGATGAAGAATGAGATGAAGATGAGAGGTGTGAAGAAGAAGATAAAAGTAGTTTAAGAGTTGAACAGATAGAAGATAGAAGTAGTGCATAGCTATAATAAAGGGTATTATCAAAAGAATAAGAATTACTCAAATAAATAGAGTAAAATCACAAGTTAATCATAGGTTCAAGCATATTAGAATAAGTTATTGGGAAGAACTATTCATCAGAAGTGTACGCATCCCTACAACCTAATATTTTATATTTTAGTAGAAGCTTTTAATGAGGTGAGTAGGAGGATAATAGTTTGGAAAGACCATTTTCAAAGCACGTGAACCGTTGGGGTATGAAAATTCATACAATATAAATTAGGAAGGATTTGAAGGCCATAGGGTTAGTTATAACTTAACAACAACATGAAGGAAACATAGACAAGTAAAGTGCACACAATGATTTTTATGGTGTGCAGAGTAGTATGCAAGTAGGATCACTCAGAATGTAGACACCTTCGATAATAACTAAATAAAATAATCCTTCCATACCAATCAATATGATTACTCATTTAAGAGGATTCCTAAACTTAGCCATCTATGATGAGCCCATGGATCTTGAACAATAACTACCAACTTGAAAAATGAAATGGCAAGCTAAGGATGCCACTGATGAAACTTTTCAAATGTAAGAATTAGTAGGGGCCCTAGTTGGGAGAGCACTAGAGTTCATATAAAAAAGATACCTTCAATAGGCAAGTCTAAAATATGTTTAGGATTGGCTCATCATAGAATTTAATATTAAAAAATACACCAGTCAAACTATACAAGACCTAAAGGAGATAAGGCAAAAGTATGGAGAATCGATCTACAGCTATGATCGGAGATTCTCTTATGTGAAGAATAAGGTATAATTTACCTTAATAGATAAGGATAAAGAAGTATGGTTTTTTTAGGGATTATGATAAAATATATATTTTTACACTATAAAAACTCAATATGATACAAAAGCAAATGCCAAAGTTGTTGAACTGCATGTAAAACATATTAAAGATTATGGAGAAACTCATACTACTAATTCAAAAATTGAAAACACACTATAGGCTTTCATGAAAATAATGGAGTAATACCACAAGGTAGATAAGCCTAAACTAAATCTATGGTGTATATAATGCATAAAATAAGGACACCATTGAAATGATTGTCCAAAATTCAAGACAAAACTTTGTGAACTCTGTCGAGTAGTAGGGTATGGCACAACACAATGCCATATTCTACAATAATATATCAAAAATCTACCGAATTTGTATTGAAATATATGGAAGTCCCTTAAACATGATGAGAATAACTATAAGGATTTATAGGAGCTTTAAAAGGGAATCTATAAAAATATATTCACCATCATAGTAGAATAAATCTCCTCGATGAAGCAAATAATCCTAGGCCTCGAGGTTCATAAAGGTTGTTCAACCCAACTAGGTCCACAATGGATTTTGAGTTCATCATAGTATCAACCTCATGATTTGGATGGATGGACCCATCCCTCACCAAGTTGGACACCTCCATCTCTTCAATACCAGTATGTATTACCCTATAACTCACCTATAATGCAACAACAACAAATGAGTTGGACCACACCAGCTACACAACCTCAAATTAGAATTAGAGATAATAGTCATTAGCACTAGTAGTGGAACATTGTAAACAATAAGGAGGATATCAAGGTGGATATTAGTCTAATATAGAAGGAGGTCATGGAATTTATAGAGGAGGATACCAAAGTATTAGGATAAATAACTAATAATAGCCTCTCCTGCAATGCTACCTATGTAGAGAATACAATCATATCTAACGGCATTTCCTGATGAACCTACAAAGATAGTCATATTTTATATATTATAGAATCTTAGACCATAATGACATAGAATATTTCCCTATTTTATAAAAGTAGAGAAAGGACAAAGCTATCTAAAATGTGAATATGGAAAGTGCGGAGCCTTAAAAAAATGCATTTTTGAATGTTGTTACATGACAAGAGCATGTAGAACCAAGGTTACCTCCACATGGAATGCCTTAGGATTAGGGAATCAAAAAATTTAAATAGGATAAATATCCAAACCCAACCACAAATAAGAGCCTAATTTAAAAATTTGCATAAATGTTGAAAAACATTCAACATTAGGATACTACTAATGGTTATGTTATATCAATAGATGTGCAAATATATGGCCAAATCATGCATATTATGCACCAATACAAATTTTTCACTGCACTTATTGATCTCTTAAAACTTTTAAGTACTCTATGAAATGAATATATATTATAGAACATCATGAATCTCCTACATAAACTTCTAGAGTGTGCATCACGTGGATAGTAAAAGATAAAAAAATTGGTTTGGTATGTCAAGATGAAGAAGCCCTGGGATGTTGATGCACAGATTAATATTGAGGCTACTGGTTATGATATCTTGAATGTTGTCTTTGATTTTAGTAGCATAGTTAATATGATTCCTCAATCTACATGGGAAGCTATTGGATGACCAACTCTGAGCTACATCCTGGTAACCTTAAGCCTAGATAATTATAGGAAAGTTGAGACCATTGGTAGACTAGAAGATGTCATGATCAAAGTTACAAACTTATTATTTTAATATTTTTTGGGAAACTAGAGTCCATTTATTGAATAATAAGGGGTTTGGAGTTATGGAAAAATCTAATTTATTATGGAAAAATATATATTTTTATCAAGTAATTTGCATAAGGAAGAACAACAAACTTATCTAAAAATGGGTTGAAATGGATGATTCAAAGGCTGGAAATTGAGATGCAAGATTGGGACACTGTCTAAAATCTAAATCTAGACTTCATTTTTTGATTGAATAGGAGCACCAAAACTAGATAGGAGTGGCACTGACGTTATTTTCCACCTATGCCATTATTGTATTGAGGATATAAGTTTTTTGGGTTTTGTTCACCAAGTCAATGTGAGCTTGTGTACCAAATTTTGGAGGTTGAAAGTGAACATAGCTCATTGTAGGTCTATTTTAATCTCCAAAACCTTGTATTCATTTACACACATGGAAAAAACAAATGCATCAAAAGAAAACGTGGTAAAATTTGGGTTAGGAGAAGAATGATCACACAATCTAGAACCCCTACTTCTTGATGACTACCTACATTAACCCTCAAGCTAGGGTCTCGGATCAAATGTAGTTCTCTTTTAGGGAACATACATAATCAACATGCATGATAGATGTAAGAATGACATTCTCCTAAGCCCTTCCTTGATCAAACATGAAAATCTATGTGTGATGTAGAATGTTGAGCTATACTATTGACTAATTCTTATTATGTCTAATGTGCTAAAGTAGTAAGTGTTAGATATGAAATGCCTTGTGTAGTCCTTTATATAAGAGACTCTTTATTTTAAATTTGGTAACTTTATTTGCATTTTATTGATAAGGGAAAACTTAGGGAAGAAACAAAGAAAGGGGCTAGGACCCATCTAGTGGAAGAAACTAACCAGTAAGGCTTAAATTGACTTTGGATAGGAGTGCTAAAAACTAGACACCTTGGGTTTCAGTGTTATAGGCTGATCTTAGTGCTCATATCCTGTAAGCTAGGGATTAGGGAGGATGGAAAAACCATATAAATTATGAATTGGCTAAGGTGGAATGATTTTTTGAAAGGTTTGAGATGATTTGGAATAGGTAAAAAGGTGTTTACGGCATGTAACAAGACCAAGATGACTAAAATGAAAAAACTAGCTAAATGTGAACAAATCTCATATTCTCCAGTTAGAGTCTCCTATGAAAGGACCATGAAAATACATGATATGTGTGGTTTCTTGACCAATTTAGGGTGTATACATTTACCCCCTTTTAATCTAGTAATGTAATGAAATGAAGTACTTTAGTAAAATAAAGAAAAGAGAATGTGTACCTGTACCTACCTATGTGGAGATAAGTATGTTGAAAAAGATTCCAACTCACTTCCTAGCTAGGGAAGTGGATGGAGAGATAAATAGTGATCAGAGAAGGAAGGAATCCCTAAAATAGATGCCCCTTGTACTAAACCTGAAAGTAAAATCTATATAACATGGAGAAGGAGAACAATACTTGCCCCCTATGTTGAATTTGATTGGAATGAAAAATGATCAGAGGTCCAGAATTAATGACTACCCTCTATCCCACATAAAATCATATAATCTAGAATGTGTGTCATATGAGATGGCTCCTAAATCCCATGAATGTATTATGATCTAATAATGTTGGCATGGATAACCAAATGTATGCTAGAAACGAGGCCACTGTTGGCCAATCTAAAACTGGTACACTAAGCTTGTATGAAAGCTACTTAAGAACTCAAGAACTTGAGAGGTTAGGATTGTATGAAAACCAACCCAAAATTATACCAACCACCTATAGATGGAGTATGGCATGCAACTATTGAGAATGCTTGGGTAATGTTAAACTCAAAAAGAAAGAAAATAAATTTGTCATGCACATTTCCCCCAATCACTGGTATTTAAAACATAGATTCTAATATGGAAGTTGTATCAACTGCCCTAGCTAAAACTAGAAGTGAGATCCATCATGTCACATATGATACCCCCTATATATAAATTTTGGTAAATGTGTAAGAAGAGAATGGCATATCTTTGCCAATCTAATATATATAATCCTAGATGATTAAGAATATGAACATCTGTGCCATGCCCCCAAATCTATTATATGAGTGATACATATGTGTAGTTTGGTAGTATTTATAACCACATGTGATATGACCTATCATTTCATGCCCTATGTGCAAAACTAGAGATCAAAACACTGGGCTCTACATTATGCCTATAATTTTCAATCTGGTCTTGTAATTGTGTCATGTTGTATGAAGCTATATGTGTGAGACATGTAATAATGTACATGCCCCCAAATTTGGTATCTATGTTTGAATCTATATCAAAGTCACTATGAATCCATATAATCTAAACCACTATATTTGTAAGTTAAAGGTATATCCCTCTAAATTTATTGAGTAATGTTGAATGACCCATGTAATCTTAAATAATTATATTTGTAAACTAAAGGTATATCCCTCTGAATGTCTTCAGTAATACTGAATGACTCATGTAATCTAAATCACTATATATTTTGACGAATCTGAGTTGAATATGATAATATGAATACTTGAGGTGTAAGAACCAAGGTGTATCCATCTATGAGAGTGGATAGGCATGTTGGATAAATGTAGGAATAGGAATAGTAGGAATGATGCCCTATTTTGGGGAGAGGGACAAGATCTATGATAGAGGAAGTTGAGCCAAAATTGATGACTAGTGGCATAATTATAGAAGTGATGTTGGTATAGTTTGAATTGACTGAGAAGTTTTTTGTTTAATTAGATTTATTTGTTTTGAAATTTAAATGAGTTGTTGATTGGTTAGGTTGAATTGTTTGATAGTTGAATGAGGCTTTGATTAGTTTGGACCAAATTGTATGGTTGAGTAAAATATTGGTATATAGATGTGTGTGATATAGTAGGTAAATGATGTAGTAAGAGAGTGAGGCTCATGTGATGTCAAAGATGTCATTTTTATGATTTTGTGGAATAAAATGGTTTATAAAATGGAGCTACAGGGTTTAAGTTATAGGAAAAATGGTATTTTTATTTGAATAAGAAAGTTGTTTGATATAGGAGAATTGGGTTGATTCTCGATTCATTTGTGCATTGGCTATGTTGAGATTTGGAGCTCTAGAGTAGGATATATGTCAAGGAGATGAGCACCTACCATGACCTACTTTAAGCAGTTGGTATCCTAGATTAAGACTGGTGGGGAGGTTAGCTTGGTAAGTAGCTAAAACCCTTTATTTTTGCCTATTTGGAAGTTGGTTTTGAAAATATATGTCTAACGTAGTTTTGTAATTTTATGTGTAGGTGAAGTGGAAGGTGCTTAGGATGAAGCACATGTTAGGGTAGGAGATGGAGATAATGGGTTTTAGGAGACCATCATTGAGTCTACACTTCATAAGCTCACGTGGCATGTTCTTGATGATGTTATGGAGGAGGGTTTGATAGAGTGAATGATAGTTATAGCTGGTATTTATGCTCATTTGTTTGATAGGGCTGCTATAGCTACAACTACATATGTTAAGGCAGTGAGAGAGAGACATGAGCTGAGGGTTGAGCAAGATATGCATATGATGCCTCCAATTTATTATGGATTGATGAGTATGTGGATTATGGATGAGTACATAGATCTTTAGAGGTGGCATGTGGACTTACATGAGGAGTATGGCCAATTGTTGAAGTGATATAGTCAATGTAAGAGGCATTTGGGAGCTCAAGGAGGTGCGGGGACATTGAGTGTGAGGCTGGACTATGGGACTAGTACTAGAGGAGAGAGTGAGACTAGGAGAGAGGGCATGATTCCCATTCATGATTGATTGTATTTGATATAGTGTATATGTATTTAAAAACTTGGTAATATATGCATGGATGTTGTTTGGATTTTGACTCATGCATACTATTTTTATGGGATTTGAAATATATCATTATATTTATTTCATAAGGTTGTTTTTAGAAGTAATTAATCTGGTATTGATGTTGAAGGTTGTATATGTTTGGTAAAATGGTATTTGGGATATGTGATTTTATTATTTTGTTGATAATTGTGATGTTAGGATATTAATTTTGAATTGTAATCATATGTAAGAAAAAAATTGTTTGTTTTGGTAATTGGTAAACTATTTAGATAAATTTGACTTGGTTTGAGATTGGTAAAGCAGGATTTAGATAAGTTGATTTGGTAAGATCTGGACATTGATAGGCTAGTTTTGGCTATGGATAGTTATTGGGAGTTTATAATGTTAGTTTCTAGTATGTGGGGATGTAAGATCACATATTGTGCATATTACTTCCCCAAGAGTGGCTCAAGAATACAAAGGCTAGCTAGACCTTTGGCTCCATCATTACCCTACTATGTGAATTTTATGAACTAAAAACCTATATGCCTGTGTGTCATATCACTCTATGTTGTATCACTATCTAAACCCTACTGACCAACTAAAAAAGTGTCTATATTTCTCATGTTATGTAGGAATATGCTCTGTATCTAATATTTTATGTTGTGTACTAACTATAGCTAGACATGGAGATTCTAAAAAATGTAGCTTTATTAGACATGGAACCAAAACTATGTGTTGTGAAGAAGGCTCATCTATCTATAATTGTATACCCTATGGCCTTTGTTGTGATATGTATGACTAAGCCATATATCAAGTTAGAACTAAAACTTGTGATGCAGGCTCATTTAATCTCAATCATAGTGGATTGTTTCATGAGATAGGACCTAAAAAGTCTAGCCGTAGTGTATATTTCTCATGAGCAGTACTCTGTGATGTGGGTTTATTTAATCTTAACCATAGTAGATTTCTATGTGAGATATGACCCATAAAATCTAGTTTTAGTGAATACTTCTTGTGAGTATTCCTCTATTGTAGTGCTTATGACTCTATTAGATATGTATATGGAGTTTCATTATACACTACTCAAACTACACTACTATATGTATGTTTCTCTCAATGTACTAGTTTCCAAACCTTCTGAATAGGTGGAATAGGAGATCTCCTATGAGGCTCTATCCTAAAACCTACATTGCTCTCATAATGAGTGACTGATGATTCCTATAAAGGAATTTCCTAGGATGACTTAGTCATGGAAGAATGAGGTCTTTGGTTCCATCATAGAGGAGATCTTAGTTCCCCCTAGGTAAATGTTATGATGTCATTATCAACACATCAATTAATGCAATCTCTAAGTCCATAACAATCATTATCTCTATGTCTATATATATGATGATAGTTACAAAAGGGTTGATGTGGCTATTTCTATAGGATATTTGGATATCATCGATGAGTAGAAGGTATCCTATCTAAAATTTCTAATAATATGATAGATGGGCTATCTTACACTGAATCAAACTATAATGGTTCTTTGATGTTGTTCTTTGTAGTGTATATTGTAGGCTATACTCTGGAGACTAGCTCTCTATTCTTAACATGTTTCTTTTTTAGTTGTGGTATCCTATATTGTTTAGGACATGGTGGATGTTGTATGCTAGGAGCTATAGATAATACTATGAAATCTAGAGTAATCTGATCAACTAAATATACCTCAATCAATCCCAATTTCTTTTCCAAAGCTAGAACTGTTTAGCATAAGTTCCTAAAAGAAGGCTCTATCTAATATAGTAGATGCTCAAGGAGAGGTTGATGAAGACCCTTAATAAAGATATGCTAAACCTCTAGATTTGCTAGTTTGTATATCAATATTAGCATATGATTCTTAAATCATAAGATATAATCACTAACTGGCTCTGAAGTATTCTGATACAAAGTTGCAAGTTTTTCATATGTAATGTGAGGCCCCGTGTTTGCTATGTAATATCTAAGAAATGCCTCCTCTAAGTCATCATATGTGTGAAATAAACCAATGGGGAGGAGATGAAAGAACCAATTATATGCTTCCCCCACTAATGTCTACTAGAATAACATGAATAGAATCAAAGGACTCACATGAGATAGCAAAGCCTTCTGAAAGGCTTGAAGGTGTACAAATAGATCTCTAGTGCCATCAAAGTGAGGCAATGATGGTACCTAGAAATTCTTAGGTAATGAGGCTTTTATGAATGTCTTCAGAATTGGGTTACCATGTAGATCACTGGCATCCATCCAAAACTTATAAGCCTTGTTTTCCAAGGTAAATAGATGTACTTGGTGTTATAATTTACCAACTACATGCATCAAAGAGATAATTTCATGGGATGGTATATTAGCATCTTGAAGTGGTTCATTTAATCATTGAATTTGATTATTAATTTTAACCATGGGAATGCTACATTTAGCAATTGGATCATAAATAAGGGGTGTGCTCACTTGAACCTTAGGAGTAATGGTAACTTGGACTTTACTAGAGGGATGTGGGATACCATTCTCTTTAGGTGAAGAGTGAGAGTTGGTTTATACTGTAGTGAGGGATGGCTTGGGGGATTCATTGGTATCTTTATGTTTTAGTGAATCACATTATAATTGATTAGATGTGCTATTAGCATTAACATGTGCATTACTTAAAATAGAATAATTCATATAAGTAGAAACAATATTTGGAGGTTCATTATGTTTGAGAGGAGTGAGAAGAGTTAAAAACATGAGATGCAAATTCTTCTTCACTATGTGCATCATAACATTATTGTTCTATGCATTGTCATCATTGGAATATTGTTCACAATTATTCTCATTTTCAAATTTATTTGCATGTTCTCTATCATATTCATTGTCACTTCCATCATTTCTAAGGAGAGGTGTAAGAGAAGAATTTAATTCTTTTCTAATATGCAAGAAATATCATTTGAAATTGGAATATCATATGTATCTATGTTATCCATTGATGGAATACATGAATTATTTTCACGAGAAGTAAGAGAAAGAGATTTTTCATCTATACATTCTTTTGACAAAGTAGAGTTAGGAACATGAAATTTATCATTTGAACTATGCATTGGAAATTTGATTCTATTACATTTATATTGTTGTCATTTGAAAATTTAAGTAGAGAGAGAGAGAGAGAGAGAGAAGAAAAGTATCGCCAATAAGAGGATCACTTGGAAGTGCATGACTAATTTTTTCATTTGGTGCACTGTGCATAGGAGAATTAGGTGAAAATTACCTTTCCCATTTATCAAAATTATTTTCTTTAAAAGAGGGAATAAAAGAGATAGGTTTGAGAGAAGAAGATGCACCTACTTGTACTTCATTATCACTATTATGTATATCATCATATTCCTCATTACAATAGTAGTAGTTATCTTCATTGTAATCATTTTCCACATTTTTAGCTAGTGCGTAATTTTTCAAATTTGTCCATTCATTGTCATAATTATGAGAAAATTTTAAAAATTGATCTATGGGATGAAAGGGAATAAGTGCCTTAGTGGCCATTTTATTTCTTTCACCAAAGAGAATATTGAAAATTACTATTAAGTAAATAAACTCAAAAATGACTATGAACATAGAGATTTTGAAAATACTTTTTGTTAGGTTGTGGAGCTAAAAGCTTCACCAGGATGCAAACAGGAGGAGTTACAGAGGTCACAGAGGTTGAGAAGAGTTACAGAATGAGTTGCAGGGTAACCGATGTCAGTCTGATCAACTGACATCGGTCAGATAGTACTGTAGAAGCAACCGACATCAGTTATGAGTTGACCGACATCGGTCATAGAGGAGCCGGCATCGGCAACCTGTGTGTGACCATGCAGTTTGCATGCAGATTTTGGAGAGTCTATTTTTGGACTGTCAGTTTGCATGTTAAAGGCTAATTATAGTCTTGAGTTGCATGTCTAATTATTGTAATTAAGATAGTCTAATTATTGTAAGCATGAGATCTATATAATAGACTCATGGGATGTATTGTAAACTAGTGCTAGAGATTAAGAGAGAAAAATAAGCTCCTTCAGAGAGAGGAGAGCAATGGTGTGTTCTTCCTAGTGCCACAGTACCAAGTGTGGGTGCTGGTTTGGAGAATCAGAGGTGTTCTTTGTGTATGTATGATCTTGGTCAGCAGGTGTGCATGGCTTCTTTTGGAGATCTACATTGGTGAGTAAGGTTTGGTGATTTGTAGGTAACAGCAGAGAGCAGGAGATCTACTTGGAGTACGATTGTGTACTTGGTGTACTGGTAGCGTTGTTACTAACTGGTGGAGGTGAACAACAATTCTATATTGGAGTTGTGTGTTTGGACCAAGAGAGAGAGAGAATAAGGTCTTGAGGTGTGGCAAGCCTTTGAGGTGGAAGAAGAAGTGGCATTTTCTTTATTGTATTTTCTTCTGAGTGATTATTAATACAATTGTGTATTGTCTCTCACATCTTGTGTTGTTTCATATTTCTAGTTACTTATTCATTCTGGTTAAATTCTGTGTTTAGTTGCTAATATAAGAAGTAATCATATGTGCTCTAATTGAGGAGTAAGATCCTGACAGTTGGTATCAGAGCCAGGTTGAGCAGGTTGACCAGATTGGTACCAACTTGACAGTTGGTATCAGAGCTTTTGGTTGTGTTGACTAACAGGTGGTTTCAGATCTGGTTAGTGTTTGTTGATTACAGGTCACTCACAGGGGTTTCAGATTGAGTGGGAGTATAGCAATGGAAGAAGAAAGTAAGCTATGAATGGAGAAACTAAATAACACGAATGGTCTGATTGATGGAAAGAAAGAGCAAGTAAAGGAAGATTGTCGGTTGGTATAAGATCAGCGTGTAGAAGCAAATGTTTCAGGTGTTTTTGCACAGGTTGCTCTGGATAAAGTAGAATCTTGGTTTATAGATTCTTTTGCCTCTTTCCATGCAACCTGAAATAGAGCATCTTTTCATGGGTATGTCTTTGGAGACTTTGGAGAGATTTATTTAGGGGTTGGTGAGCCTTGTCAGATTACTGACGAAGATGAAGTGAAGCTGAAATTGCAGATGGGTAACACATAGGTGTTGAAGAAGGTCATGCAGGTTCCAGTCTTGGAGATGAGTCTAATTTCTTTAGGAAAGTTAGGTGATGAGAGATGCATAGTAACTCTCACAGTGGATGTACTTGAATTAGACAGTGGTAAGAAAGTAGGTATCCTTTATCTATCTACTTATATTACTGATTCACCTTCTGTTGCAGAGATGTGGCTTTGTAGGCTTGGTCACATATGTAAGAGGGGAATGCAAGTTTTTAAGTGGAGGTCAGATGTCTTTGACAAACTTAAGAACTAGAAAGCCTTGGTTTTCATGGAGGAGATGGCAGACAGAGATCAGTTGAGAGGATTGAATTATTCTGAGTAGGGCTGTGTTAATTTGAATAGGGTTTTGACCCAAAAGGAGCTCACAGGTAAAAAGTCATCACTCACAAGTGAACACAGGTACCGGCATCAGTCATACAGTAACTGACATTGGCAACAGGAAGACCGACATTAGTCATACAAGAATTGATGTCGATAAAAGGGATACTGGCATCGGCTAGGGAAATGATGTCAGCAGTCAGGGTCAGTGTAAGGAACTGACATCGATCAGATGTAGACTGGGAGATGGCCGAGATCGATCACTAAAACGAATGGTGGGCAGACAAAAAGATATCAAAAAGGTCTCAAACGCTCATATCGAGGACTAAAAGGGTAAGTGAACCTTATATTCATTGTTCACCTTCTTTATATTGCTTACTAATGGTCAAGAACCAGGAAGATGTGAAGAGGCAATGCAGGTAGAATCCAAAAACAGTGGGAGCTTGGCATGGGTGAGGAGTGTGAGTCCTTGGAGAAGAACCAAACAGGTATTTGTTGGGAGAGTTATCAGCTGGAAGAAAGCACTGGAAGATAGATGGATTCCCAAGTTAAAAAAGAGAGTGGATGGACACGTGAGATGGAAGGCCAAGGTATATGGTCTTGAGCAAGCTGCAGGGCAATGGAGGTTTAACCATTGTGTTTACTTTACCAGGTGGATAATGAGTCGTGACATTATCTTGTTACTGTATGTGGATGGTATGCTTGGAGCAGGTTTATACATATAGGGATTTATTGAGCTAAGGGTAAGGTTAGTTCAGAGGTATGTCATGAAGAATTTGGAGCAGCGAAATTCTTTGGCATAAGAGACATAGAGATTTTGTCTCTAGTGGGAGCTGATGTGAAGAAGGTTTTGGTGAGGTTTAATATGCAAGATGCAGAATCAGAAAGCACACCAAGGGCTAGACAGTTCAAGCAGAGCTTAGAACAGTGTTCAAAATCACATGAGGTCTAGTGTAGACCTGAGTTTTCCCAAGTAGTGGGAGTTGTCAGAAAGTATGGATCCAATTCGGGGAAGGAGTACTGGAGGGCAGTTTAGTGGATTCTTAGGTATTTAAGAGGGACTAGCAGTAGGTTAACATGTTATGCAGGGTTAAGGTCTTCACTACATGGAGTTGTAGGTTTGGATGTGGAAGGTTACTTGGATGATAGGTGTAGCATCATAGGTTGCATGGTGGTTGGTCTTCAGGATTGATCTTGAAGAGGGATACAAGCCAGGGAATAAATTAGATGGTGTACAAGTACAGGTACAGGTGTAGCTATTTATCTCCAAGTGGGAGATTGTTAGGTTGTGGAGCTAAAATCTTCACCAGGATGTAAATAGGAGGAGTTACAGAGGTCACAAAGGTTGCAGAGAGTTGCAAAATGAGTTGCAAGGCAACCGACGTCAGTCAGATAGCAGTGCAGAAGCAACCAACATCGGTTATGATTCAGATGACATCAGTCATGGAGGAGTCAGTGTCGGCAACCTGTGTGTGAGCATGCAGTTTGCATACAAATTTTGGAGAGTCTATTTTTGGACTATCAGTTTGCATGTTAAAGGCTAATTATAGTCTTGAGTTGCGTGTCTAATTATTGTAATTAAGATAGTCTAATTATTGTAAGCATGAGATCTATATAATAGACTCATGGGCTGTATTGTAAACTAGTGCTAGAGAGTAAGAGAGAAAAATAAGCTCCTTCAGAGAGAGGAGAGCAATGGTGTGTTCCTCCTAGTGCCACAGTACCAAGTGTGGGTGCTGGTTTGGAGAATCAGAGGTGTTCTTCGTGTATGTATGATCTTGGTCAGCAGGTGTGCATGGCTTCTTTTGGAGATCTACATTGGTGAGTAAGGTTTGGTGATTTTCAGGTGACAGTAGAGAGTAGGAGATCTACTTGGAGTATGGTGGTGTACTTGGTGTACTGGCAGCGTTGTTACTGACTGGTGGAGGTGAACAACAATTTTGTATTGGAGTTGTGTGTTTGGACCGAGAGAGAGAGGGAAGAAGGTCTTGAGGTGTGGCAAGCCTTTGAAGTGGAAGAAGAAGTGGCATCTTCTTTATTGTATTTTCTTCTAAGTGATTATTAATACAATTGTGTATTGTCTCTCACATCCTGTGTTGTTTCATATTTCTAGTTACTTATTCATTTTGGTTAAATTTCATGTTTAGTTGCTAATACAAGAAGTAATCATATGTGCTCTAATTGAGGAGCAAGATCCTGACACTTTTGACTATACAAACAATTTAAAAATATTCCAAAGTATCTTTCTAAAAATTATTAGGGAGGAAAACTTGGGGTTTGAGGACCTAGTTTGGAAATCTAGGGTTTTGGGCTAGGGTTTTAAACTTTTTAAAAATTATGCAATAATTCTAAATTCTAAAAATAGTTTTGAATAGAATAAATGCATGAAATTTATACAAAAAATAGAAACTTGAAATTTAATTTTTTACACAAAAAAAATCCTAATATTTAAAATTTTAAATTATTTTTGACAAAGTAAATAATTTGTAAAAATTCCAAAATGTTTTTCTAAAATTTGCAAGGAAGAATGCTTAGGGTTCGAGGACCTAGTTTAGAAATCTAAGGTTTTTGAGCTAGGGTTTTAGACTTTTTGAAAATTATGCAATAATTTTAAATTTTAAAAATAGTTTTGAATATAATTATTCCACAAAAATTAATAAAAAAATCAAAAAATTGAAATTGATTTTTTTCACAAAAAATTTGAAGGAGAAAACCTAAGGGTACCTAGGGTTTTAGATTTTGTTTGAAGTAAGTCAGATTCACCAAATGTTTTATTATTTTTGGGAAACTAGAGTCTAGTTATTGAATAATAAGGGGTTTGGATTAAGGTGAAAACGTAATTTCTTATGGTGAAATATAAATTTTTATCAAGTAATTTTCATAATGAAGAAAAGTAAACTTACTTAAAAATGGGCTGAAATGGATGATTTAGGGGCTGGAAACTAAGATGTAGGACTGGGACACTATCTAGAAGCTGAATTTAGACTTCAATTTATAATTGGATAGGAGAAATAGAACTAGATAGGAGTGGAACCAGTATTATTGTCTACCTCTTTCATTATTTTCCTAAGGATCTAAGTTTTTTAGGTTTTATTCGCCACGTCAGTGTGAGCCTGCATACCAAATTTTAGAGGTTGGAAGTCAATATATCTCATTGTATGTCCATTTTAATCTTCAAAACCCTATATTCATCTACACCCATAGAAATAATAAATGCATCAAAATTAAAAAGAGGAAAACTTGGGTTAGGGGAAGAATGATCGCATGATCTAAAACCCTTGCTATCTTGATCATTACCTACATTAACCCTCAAGCTAGGGTAATGGATTAAATGTAGTTCTCCCTTAGGGAATGTGCATAATCAATGTGCACAATAAATACAAGAATGACTTTTGTCTAGGTCTTTCCTTGATCAAGCTTTCAAATATATGTGTGATGTAAAATGTTGAGCTATACTATTAATTGATTTTTATTATGTTAATGTGACAAAGTAATAAGTGATGGATATAAAATTCCTTGTGTAGTCATTTATATAGGAGACTCTTTATTTCGAATTTGGGAGCTTTATTTACATTTGGTCGATAAGGGAAAACTTAGGGATATAGAAAATAAAGGAGTTAGGACCCATTTAGAAGAAGAAACTAACTATTAAGGCTCAAATTGAACTTAGATAAGAGTGCTAGAAACTAGACACCATGGGTTTTAGCACTGTAGTCAAATATTAGTGCTCCTATCTTAAAAGATATGGATTAAAGGGCATGGAAAAAGCATAAAAAATATGACCTGGCTGAGGTGGAATGACTATTTGAAAGGTTTGGGATGATTGGGAATAGGTAAAAAGGTGTCTAGGGCATGTAGTATGACTGAGATGACTAAAATAAAAGACCTAGATAAATGTGAACAAATCTCATATTCTCTAGTTAGAGTCTCCTATGAAAGGACCATGAAAAGACATGATATGTGTGGTTTCTTGACCAATTTAGGGTGTATACACTTATCTCTATAAGGTGACTTTGAAGTCATCAACATGAAGACCACAAAAACACACTATAAAAAATGGGCATATGATGGTTAAATGACTATCAATACAATGCATAATTATATTGAGGCACATCAAGGTGATAAATTCATTGTCATTCCTTTTTAAAAATACACAATCCTTACATAATTCTAGATGAACTAGACTTTGTATAAGTTTGACAAGAAACTAGTTGGATGAAGGTGAATTCTAAGGAAAATCCAAAAAAATTGCACACAAATGAATGGAACTTCTTGTGCTAGCATACCAAAACATTAGGTACAATCACCACTCACTCATAAATTCAAGACATCAAAATAATGGAGGCCTAAACTAGTAGTTATGTAGTTCATGGTAAATCAGTTTGTCATTAAAGAGTGTGCCTCTATGTCTACAAAATCTCTTACTTTGTTCAAAGTTGATTTCTTTTTTTAAGCAAATGATCACATGCAAGACTACATAGAGACGACAATGGAAGACACTTTTCTATGGGAATAAACTTCATCTATTAGTATCAACTTAGATATACACCTCCTCAACTAAGCCTGAGGTGACCATGAGCTTTGACTAATGTGAATGGTCTTTACACATGAGCAACAACTTCTTGTATACTATCCAACATAGGACCTCAATGATTCCATTTTTCACTTACAATTCCATATTCCAACCATCAATTAGTGGGTTAGTGCTTTAAATTATTATCTAAAAAGAGTTGATGTGATATGGTGGATAACTCATCAAGATAACCAGATGGAATGAGATGATGCCTACGAGCTCATAATCAATAGATTTTAATTGTTGTAGTTTATTTACACTAATTATACTGGGTTGAAGTTTGGAATGATGAATGTGTGGTACCAAAGTATTAGGTTCACATATTCCACTATACACTTGCTCCACTACTAGCAGCCTAATACATACACCAAGAATGCAAAAGGGAGACTAAACATTAGGCATAAGTGCAAAGTGATTTTATACAAACCTTTATGTTTGAAGATGAAAATCCTTTGGTCCATAATACGCTACATAAACTCAATTATTTTTTATGCCATGGGTACATAAAATACTTGAGCACCACAATAAAATCTACTATGCAAAAGAATGTAGCATCTAACCTTAACTCAACACTACAAAGGTATAAAGATGATAAGAATGAAAAATAAACCTTGGATGTAGCCATTTCATCATATACAACATGAGGTATAAAAAATTGAAGATTCTCATTTTGATGGTGATTTAGATCTGAATGATTTATTTGAACCAAAGTGACCTATTGAACCACTCAAGAACACTAGTGTAGCACTAACAAAAGAAGACAAGTTGTGCAACATCCAAATTCTTGAATAGGAAGGGAAAAGGAGGATACAATTTTTTTTTGATGAATCAAAAGATAATATTTATCGGCAACCTATAAAGAAGCATATTGCTAATATTAGAATAGAGGAGGTTCCAAAATTGGTAAGCATAGGTGACTATTGGATGGAAACTACAATTTTAGAAGCTCTACAACTTCTAAGGGATTACCAAGATGTTTTCCCCACAAAATTATTAGAAGTTCAAGGAGTCGACCCATCTTTGGGTAAGATTCACATTGAACTAAAGGAATGCACATGGTTGATCAAGAAGTAACTATATAAGCTCAATATGAATATGAAGCTAAAATTAAAAGTTGAAATGGATAGAATGTAGGATGTAGGAATAATCTATCTACTATAAAAAATTGATTAGGTAAGCCCCATGGTATTTTAACCCAATAAAATAGGATAAATCCATGTTTGCGAATACTAACACATTTTGAATGATGCCTATGTAAATGATCCATTTATAATACCATTCACAGACAAAGTTTTCAGCTCTATCATAAGACATAAAGTATATTCCTTCACAGATGGTTTTAGTGGATATCATCAGATCTCGATCATAGAAGGAAATTGAGCCAAAATAAATTTTTCAATAGAATGGGGTTGTTTTGCATACAAGGTCATGTGTTTTGGAATTAAAAATGCAGTTATGGTATTCTCTTGCATAGTAGTTACAACATTCAAGGATTTTATTCATGACTTCTTAGAAGTTTATCCGGACAATTGGGACATCTTTTCCTTATTCAAAGAATACATGTCTAAGTTGTGTCTAATGTTAGAATGATGTTGCGATCTATGCATCACTTTGAATATGAATAAATGTTTATTTTTCACACCTTTTGGTGTTTTACTTGGACCTATAGTATGTAGTGAAGCTATTTTTGGTAAATTAGGTTCAAATTGTAATAATAATAAGTATGCCTCCACCTGTTAGTTCCACTGAAGTATGATTTTTTTAGGGGCATATAGGCTATTATCATATGTTTATTAAAGGTTATGCAGCCATTTCATCTCCATTAGAATATTTAATATACAAAACTACAAAGTTTTTCTAGACTTCAAAAGTCCAAGTAACTTTCATTAAGTTAAAGTAGAGATTAGTTATAATTCCTATACTTATTTTTCTAAATTAGATTAAGCCTTTTTACATACATATGGATGATTTGGGAATCACAATTGGTGTTGTGCTTGTGAATCTTAGATATTGTGAATTGGACCATCCTATTAATTTTGCTAGCAAAAAACTATCTACTGTAGAGAAAAACTACACAACCACATAATGAGAACATTAGCAATTGTGTTTGCACTTAAATTTTTTTGGTAGTATCTACTTTTGACATTGTTTGAAGTCTTCATTAATAATTAATCCCTATGATATTTGGTCAACAAGCCAATGCTATGAGAATGTATCTCTTGATGGTTGATTCTATTCCAAGAGTTTTAATTCCATGTAAATGTCAAATCAAGAGGAGAGAATGTAGGACCAAACCATCTCAGTCGCATACAAAATGGGGAAGAGCTATAAGAATTACAAGAATACTCTTAAGATGCCCATCTTTTCTATGTCTCTATGATTCTTAAATTTTTTGAAGCCATTTCCAACTTCCTCAAGCAAAGAATCTTCCCTATGCACTACCATATACCATCATTAATAGGTTTCTATATCACTTGGGAAAGAATGGAGTACTATGTAGGGCTATTTTGGAACATGAACAACCTCAAATATTGGAAGAATCTCATGAATTAGTCACAAGAGGGATTTTTTCAAGAGAATCCACTACTAAAAAGTTAATACAAATCAGATTATGGTGGCTAAATTTATTCCAAAATGCACATAGAGTTGCATAGCACTATGATGTTTGTCAATGCATGGGTAAACCAGTACAGAAAGATGAGATGCCTTTGCAACCTCTATTAGTTAAGCATCATTTCAAATAATGGGGCATTAATTTTATCAAATTGATTAATCCACCAAGCAAGTGCAATAAAGTAAGGTACATCATTACTATGACTAATTATTTTACTAAGTGAATTGAAGCTGTTATAACACCTAGCTATGATGTGAATGATGCAATGAAGTTTCTATATGAAAATATCATTACAAGGTTCAAATTACCTATAAAATTAGTCAGTGATAAAGGAACACACTTTACAAATAATACCATCAGGGCTCTAACTAAATAATTTATGATTTATCATCACAAAAGCAATGTGTATCATCCCCAAGCTAATGGCCAAGCTAAAGCATCCAATAAAGGACTGGGTAATATGCTGAAAAAAATCTATGATGTCAAGAGGGATGATTTGTAAGATTGCATTCCTATGATCTTGTGGGAATATTAAAGACATTACAAAAGGGCTATAGGATTTACACCATTTCAATTGGTGTATGGTCTGGAAGTAGTCATGTTAATGGAATATTTAGTACCCAACCTGCACATTGGCATGGTCATGTGACTCATAAATCATGAGTCTCTTACTAAATGAATCCTAAAAATAAATTAGATGGATGAGTTTAGACACAGAGTATCCTGAATGCAGGAAGTGTATAAGAAGAGTCATAAAGCATGGCATGATATAAATTTGTGTCAAAAATAATTTGATAAGGATCAACTAGTTTTATTATATGACATTTGATCCAAAACATTCTTGATGAACCTATAGATATGATGGAAAGGGACCTACATTATACATGACCTAACACACCAAGGAATTATGGTTCTAAGATATCTTTAGAGAACCATGTTACCAGGGTAGGTAAATGGATATAGGCTTAAGCCTTATCACCAATATTTGATTGATCTCATCCTATAATCTAAGTGGGTGTTGAGTAGCACCATGTAACTTAGTATTTCCTTGTTTTTCATGCCTTGTGTGTGTGTTTTTTTTCCATTTGTTTATTTTTAAATGATCTCAATAACAAAATTTGTTAATTTCAAAGAAAAATCATCACTTGTGTCAGATGTGCATAGAGGATCCATGTGTGCCATAGGAAAAGTTAAAGTAAAAAAAGGAGCGACTAAAAATTATCAAGTCTGAGAAGATGCCAAAACATCCCATCAGTAAGGTATTCATTAGATAATTATCATCCATTAGAAGTAAATGCATGAGCCAAGGGTTGATTGATGTGATTTTTAATAAATCATTACCTCATCAACATTAGTTTTTCATACCCCTCATACAAATATCAAAGAGAATAACAACATAACTCCACACATGCACCAACAACTAACTGCTTTAATGGCCAAATTGGATATAGATTTACCACATCTACCATTATATTTAGTATAAGTAGATAGCTAAGTATAGCCTAGATGTGGAAGCCAAAAGGTGACAAATATATATAATCCAAGTTTGACTAGAAAGTTTGTATTTCATCATTGAGCATATTCTTCACAAGCTACAACTATCAAGAGCCAAGTCATTTTCATTGCATAGAGCATATAGAGCATTCTAATTTCACCATCTTAATTAACCATGGATACTTCTCAGCTAATCAAGGCTCTTACGGATGCACAAAAAAATCCATGGGAATTGATATGGGGCTATGGTAAACCAAGTATGGTAAAAAAGAGCCATTAGATTACCTTTGCCAAGCCAAGTAGAAGTTCTTATACCCTGATCCTATGGATACTGCACAACTACTCACCCTCATAACTCCCCACTAGTTTTAGAGCATAGACATTAAGCACCAATTAAAATTGCCCACATTTAGAAACTTGGGAGAGATCATTAAACTATTTTTTTGGCAATATAATGAGGGTACAATCTATTTGGGTCCAGATGACACTATGGTAATAACACACAAGCCATGGCCTAAAATTTGGGCATGCCTACATGAAGAGACTCTTTACTTCCCTATAAGATAAAAATGCCTCCCATATTACAAGAATTTTGGGATCTATATGTACAGACCAATTGAGGGATTTTTATTGATGAAATCTTAGATGAACTAGTGTGCATTCTCATTTAGTAGATCACCAAAAGATTTTAGCACACAACCAAGTCACCAAGAAAATACCTAAGGGAGTTATGGGCATATCCCATCGAATGATCCATAGAAATGATTAATTCAATTATCCCAAGTAATTTATGTAGGAGAAACTTGTAAACATAGATAAGTGTCACATGTCTCCAAGGAAGACATTTCAATACTACTTCCTCATTTTTTTGCTTTGCTTCACATAGTGGAAGTTAGTAGAGGGCAAAGGGCATCCAAACATAGACTACTAGCTACATAACAATTATGAAATCTCTCTTAGATGTAGTATCATGGAGATATTTCACATGAGGGTAAATTCAAATTTTAGTGGGATACTTAGACCTTATTGCCATACATCCATGAGTGTCACCCAATATCTTACAATACCTAGGTTAGTACACCATAGTGACCCTACTACCTAAAATATTCCTTATCATAATCCATGAACTATAATGGTCATCCTTCAAACCACTCCCCTTTTTCATCATAATGGATATGGTATAGGATAAAGTGGCCCAATAAAAATAGTACGCATCTAATTGTGTGACTCCCTTAAAATCTATACCACCTAACATAGATACTCCTACTGCATAACAACTAGAGATATCATCTAGCTTATATTATTATAAGGGGAAGTGAAAATTTGATACTCATTCAACATCCCCTCCCCCAAAGAGAAAAACATGCAACACTGTGACCTAGAAACATGATCTAAAGGCTTTGTAGATAGCCAACTACTCTGACCTCATTCAGATGGCCACGGATGAACAATAAGTATACCAGGTCATGGTGGTTGACATGGTTGGAGAGTATTATGAGATGGAAGAAGAAAAATAATTCTTCTTTTGGAAGATGGTTTGCATAGTGCAAGTCTATAAATAGGTTCTCCCAGATCTCTAAGTGGATCTTCTATCTTATCCACCTTCCATCATTATTGACATAGTTCAAGAAGAAGTGGAGTAACTCTAGCATAGACTTATTTTATCCTTCAACTACTCCAACATTCACACCTAATTTCATCTTTACACCCCTATCAAATAACCCACTTAAACAACTTATGTGCAGGCCCATAACATAGTGGGAGGTAAGAGTATCCCCTACCTTGGAAGTGTGCATTTTTGGTCAACTAGCTATTACATAGGAAGTGCAATTTGTTCCTAAATCTTCTACACTACCACCTTGTTACAAACTGGTCACAATCAACAAGAGGAAGGCACAGGGTCCAAGTTTAGAGGTGTGACTAGATGACTCCCCACTATAACTATAGGTTCAAGATGTTGAGGATCTTACACTAGAGTAGATAACCATAGAGGAATAGTATGCCATTAGGGAAGAAGCCACTTACATGACTAAACATAGGCTTAATAAGGAGGGAAAAAAGAGAAAGAAATAATAAGTGTAGTAATTGCATGTAATGCATCAAGCCAAAGAAGTTAAGGCCACAAAAAAGACTAAGGAGGTAGAGGCAAACATCTAGAGGGTTAAATAGGCCCAAAAATCAATTGACATAATAAAAAAAGTATAAGAAGAGAGAGAAAAGAAGGAAAAGGAAGTATAAGAAGAAAGGAGGAAATAAGACCCAACACTCCAAGCATAACAATAGGTAGAGGAAGCTACTAGAAAGAAGAAGGAAGAGGATGATGAAGCCCTACAACAATAATTGGCATAAGGACAAGCCCAAGCACATGCCCAGGCTATACAAGAATAAGAGAAGAAGAAGAGAGAAGAAGAAAAATAGAGGAAGAATGAAGAACAAGAGAAAAATAATAAAGAGGAAGAAGATAAGAGAAGGAAGAAAGAGAAAGAAGTAGAAGAAAAGAAAAAGGTAAAAGAGGAAGAGAAGAGAAATAAATAATAAGAGGATGAGAAAAGTGAGGAAGAAGCCAAAAATAAGAAACATGAGAAAGAGGAAGAGGCCAAACAAAAACATGTTGAAGATGTTAAACAACAAAATCAGCTAGTAGTAGAGGCCATAATGCAATAGCAAGCACAATCCATAACGTAGATAAGATCCCATTTTCCACAAATACCACTAGGATTTTGGCTCTGGGATGTTCCCTTAGTAAACGTTTGGTGCACTACCTTCTCTCTCCCACTAGCCACCATGCCAAGTTTGGATCTTGCAACATCCACTAGCATATTAGCAACTCTTTTAGTCAGACAAGAGGCCTCTTTGGATATGTCTCACTTTCCTTTGAAGAAAATTTTGGAGGGTATCTCAACTTTTTAGGAGTCCATCTCATAAAAGTTTTTTGCCCTAAAAAAAGAATGTGGTCAAAAAAAGGTAGAGAATGTGGAGCTTAGGGTTTTATTCATGAAGTGGTGAAGATGATCAAAGACAATTTCCCAAACTTGGCCTCTCGAGTCATCAAGGACCAAGTGATGTTTGACCATATCAAGTTCAATACCTTGGTCTTAAATCTCACAAAACATTAGTGTGTAACTCAACAACTTTGTGTAGTCAGCACTCTGGGCTATAATTTGAAGATTGATGCCACAACTTTGATTACCTTATTAGAGGAGTATCAAAGCATGATTGATATTACAACCCTCCAAGACCATTAGGCTGCATGCAGTCTTCTAGATTAGAATAAATAACTTGATAATTCTCTTTCCAATTCCAATACAGACTTCACCATAACCAAAATAACTAAGACAACCATGCAAAGTCAGATTGAATTGATGGATATAACCAACCTTGCTCTTTATAAATCATTTAATGTTAATGACAATGTATGAGATCAACTGCTTAGTTGACATCAAAACTTATAGTACATCACATTTATGGGTCTTCAAGTAGAGTGCCACATAGAAAGGTTAGAGCAGCTGAGTGTCAAAATTAAAATAAAGTTTAATAATACAAAGGTCAATATGAGTACCACTAAGGATTAAAACCTCAAATAACTTATTATATTTTATGTACCAATGCACATATTGATCTACATGGTCCAAGAAGTGATTCTTGATTGGCACGCATTCAAAACTAATCTAGTTCCATTCTATAGTAAGGTGGCCTTGATTCTAAACATGCTTGTTTACAAGCTACCATTTGAGCTCCAACAAAAAATTACATAACACATGACTACTAAGTCTAGGGCTAAGGATCTTGCTGGCCAATCTTCTTCCTTAGAAAAGCCACCCCATTACAGTTGAGTTCTACACAATGCATAAATTTTGTAAAATTTTAAACAAATTTTTTGTATTGGATGACTATAAATACAAGTGAAGTTAGGTTGGTTGAAAACCAATAAAGGGCATCCACCTAGTTATGTCAACTTATTAAAAACCTAAAATGGTGGTAGGTTGATATTCTACTTAGTTTAATACCTAAAAAGGTGACTAATTAGTGCACAAGAGGTGAAAACTAGAAATGGCACCTTGAGTGATTACTATGATTCTTACTATTCTACATAATTTTTTAGCTTCTACCTTAGTGCACAATCAAATGAACCTATTATGCTGTATTAGGATGAGACAACATTTTAAGTCCAGGAAAGTGTTAGGAGAATAAAATGGATAAGTAAAGATGCATAGGATATTCTTTGGATATTCATGCATTATGTATGAAATTGTTGGTTATATGTATTTTGTCCTATCCTCCATGACTTGTAAAATGATATAAGATGAATAGTCCCCTCTTTTTGGTACCATTGTATGAGAATAATGTGAATAGTCATGAACTGTAAATGACTATAAATATGTATACTTGTATGAATAAGATGATGAACCTTTGTTGAGCTCAATATAGACTTTTTGGTTATGGTTACTTGTATTTATTATGTTATTTCTTGTATATTATTAATATGTTTAATCTTTGGTTTAATCATATTTAAAGTAATCCAAATGATCTACAAACCCTACTAAAACTCTGTTTAATCTTAATTATTTTCTTTCACATGATAATTCCTCTTTGGCATGCTTTTGTTAAGTATGAATTCTCTATACTATCCTACATAGTATAATAAAACTTAGCTACCCTCATCATTAGCATGTTCTATTGTATCAAGAACCTCTAGTAACACATATATTATTTTCTTTATTTATGTATCCATCTACCTATAATGTTGCATCATAAGTAACTACTTCATCTAGATTTACACTTTTTTACGAGCCTTTTCTATGTGTCTAATCATGAGATACTTTAATTCATTATAACTACAAGTGAAAACCTGCAATCTCTCCTCATCCATTTTAACTTAAAAAATTTTCTAGTCAAACTCACACCCTCCCTCCTGCCCCCTCACGTGGAATTACTTGAGTTCATCTTATACAATTTAAAGGTCACACTCCTCTTTTGCTTTCTTGTTGAGTCTTTTCCAAGATGACACCAACATCTTTGTTTTATGGAGTATGTCAATCATCCACAAGTCCCACTCACTTGATTACCCTCCCTACCATATTACCACATACCTCTTATTTATATATTTTATAACCCATGTTCCTTGTCTTTTTCATCTCTTCGATATGTGCAGTAGCTCCCAAAAAATCCTCTATTGCCTAGAAGTTTTTTCACACCCCAAAGGGTCATGTTTTTTGGATATGGATGAATGGACTTCATACATTTTATTATTAATACTAAAAATCCAAAATTATTACCATTACACTTGGGTTTCCCTTAAATAAAGGGGCTATGTTATCAAAGATATCATCCAAGTACCTCTTCAGGCTCCTTAGCCTCTACCTATAACTACGAGATTCGTAACTTCCCCTAACCTTGAATCAAGAATAAATGGACACTCCCAAGAATGGTAGTGTGGATACCTAATGTCTCCACTCCTTACCTTACCATTATATTCATTCATCAAAGTCCCACCAGATTCCAAGTGCACTACTCCACCTTGCATTCTCTTAGCCTATGATATTACCAATTTTCATTAACACAAAGTTACACACATCATTATTCAGTTGCTTCCTCTTCTACATTAGGCCATATTGATGCACATGTATTTGTTGATATACCCATAACTTCTCATAAACTTCCTATCCTATACCCATCCACACTTTATGGAGGACCATGACTCCTTAAGCTATCATTTATCTAGTTGTTTCACTTAGTAGACGAGATCCTTCATTCCTTTCTTACTGCATGTAAGTCCCTGATATTTATATGATCTCCTAAGGGAAAAGGGACTCAAATTATCATGACCTTATTGATTAAAATTGACCCACATAAATAATACAGTGTGGCATATTCACTTCTCTAGATTTGACTTCTTTCCATAATTTTTAGATCCTAACCACTTAGTCTAATTTCCTCCTTCCAAACTTCTCAGCTTATTCTAATATTTTCCTAAAAAATTCCTCTCAATTATACCTTTATTTTATCAAAAATTTCATTTAGTTTCACTCATTAATTTTTAATTTTTTATCATGGGACATCTACCCATATTTATAGGTGTGAAAAGGTTACCTACTGATCTAGTTGATAGGTTGATAGTTGTCCATTCAACACCCTTGATGCCTATTTTCGCCTATGTTACATACATTATCCTATCTAAGTCATGCATTGAGTTTAAAATAAGTGATATGTGGCATATATTTTTCATGCCTCAATCCCTCCCATACTTTTCCTTTCCTGGTTGAGTCATTTTTAATGCTTCTTAGCTCTGATAATAATTAATATAGATCAAGCCTTAGCTTTGTTATAATTTATTGTACTTTGGTAAATATGCCACCTTAATTCACCTCTCCTTACTAACTAACTATTAATTCTTCATTTTATGTGAATAAATTTAAAACATGTCTCTTCAGGTCCTCCTCTTTGACTTGGTCAACATGCCAACTTTTCCTACATGTTTTTCTTCTCTTGGTGTAAATTATTTCTCATTGACTCCTCCAATGCACTTATTTCCTTACCTCAAAATATTTTATAAGAATCCATACTTATTATTTTATAATTACCATGTCCTAACCCATACTAAAATTTATGCATGGTCCTCTAGCATAAGGCTACATTGAAATCCTCCCTCTAAGCATCTATGAGAACTATCTCTTTTTGGTGGCACAAGAATTCCTTTTCTAATTTTATAGTGCTCCCAACCTAAAAAAATATACTTATATGTCTATAAGTTATGAATTTTTGAATAAATCCCCTACTTGACTCCCCTGATTGGATATTAAGAGGTGAGTGCACCTTATTACTTCCCGTGTGTAACTATCACACATAGATCATACTTTATTCTACCAAGCAAAACTAAAATCAAAGGGATAAAACAACCTTAATATAACATGATATAAAATTAATTATACCACTATATTCTTGGGTCTTTATAGACCCAATTTGGTTTAATCTAACATATCTTGAGATTTCAAGGAACTATGGGACTAGTGAAGCTATGCTACCAAGTAGATGCTAGAAAATCTGAATAATCCTAGTTGACCCATTGTATTGAAGTCGCCATTATGGTAAAAATAGAATTGGGCATCCCTCATTTCCTAATATGGGTAACCCTTTTATTTTTTGGTGTGCATCATCAACTCATGCATGTTTAGTTGCATGATTCTGATGGATGAGATGAAAGAAGGCACTAGTTTAGCCAGTGAGGTAGGATTCACCTTTATTTTTCATTGATAGGATCATGGTGAAACTTGTTGGTGAGGCACCATTTGTATATTTTGGGGTCTTATCTTGTATATTCCATCAATACGATCATCCACTATCAATGGTTCACTTTGATTCTTAATAAGTTCAAAACAGGAATCAAGAGAGAAGTTAAAATGCACCACATTGCATCCCCAATTATCTTCATAAGATTCCTATACTCAGTGCACATATGTGGTTCATGTTATCCATAAGTTATATCATTCATCATTTTCATCTATATCAATACCATCAAAATATGTCATGTTCCTCACTTACTTGTTGTGATATCCTAAACCTAATCATAATC
This sequence comes from Torreya grandis, assembly GCA_037957365.1. Classification (NCBI taxonomy): domain Eukaryota; kingdom Viridiplantae; phylum Streptophyta; class Pinopsida; order Cupressales; family Taxaceae; genus Torreya; species Torreya grandis. Next base: position 1,831,435 of record JARHVA010003591.1, on the reverse strand, counting down.
CTCTATTAAGTTAACTTTCTATATACATGGAGAACCCATGTCAACTATTATCCTTAGGGGAGTGACTATTAATTGGTGGTTAGTTTTTACCATTATGGACCTCTTGAGATCTTGATCATGTCTTATGGTTAAGACATTTTTAATTTCTTTATACATTTGGAATTATACCTGAAGCATTTCTTCCCTTTCATGGGCCAACTAGAGCTTATTATGTATAGCCTAGATGACATTCATGGCCTCATGTAATAGATTCATTTGTTATGCACTAATAAAGGGACATGGATGGTTGGTTAGTGGCCACATATTATCCTATATGGGATAAGCATGTGTTATGGTCTATATTATACACCCATCCTTATTATTCCACCTAGAAGTCCATTGGATAACATTGTGGGCATAATTTATCATCCCATCTCCCTTTCCTAAATTACCTTTGATTATAAACTCAGTGTAAATATCAAGTCATTCCTTAACCTTATGTTCACTATGAAATTAGGCACAAGTGGGATAGGTAGGATGGTCACAATGGAAATGCTCTAATAATTCACACTTAAAGCACAAGCATGGTGAAACCACCATCCTTTGCATCCTCTTTTTTGGTTAATGTTTCTTAGTTGTTATCGGTTGGTGGTACATGGTGATGTATTTAAACCATATTATTGAGAAGGGTAACACCATAATATTAACTCATTGATTCATTTCCCTTATTTTACCTCTAAACATGTAGCACCTAAGTGTGTCACGTTCATCCACTTTGTAGTAACCAACCCCTAATCTAGTTATTTTCTTGGCTAGAATATGTTGAAGTGTTAGTTTAATATTTACAATCTAAACTTCCAAGCCTAGATTAACCTCTATGTCCATAGTATTATAAAATTCAACTCTAGGTGTAGCCTCCAACACTTCTCTAAGCTCAACGAATTTTCTCATATATAGGGCATGTTAAATTAGCATAAGTAATCCACTAACAAACCATTGGGAATTTTATACTGGGTGGAGAGTATATGGGAGCTTAGAGATTAAAGTCTTAAACTGAGCATCATAATTTCATATGTTCTTCATAATCTCTTATCTAATGTATTTGAACATGTAAATGATCTATTGTTACAACTCTAGAATGTCATCCCTTAGAAACTTGGCCTTGATTAAATCATAGTACATAATTGCCTCTATTGGGTCTAGATTTTGGTACAAAGTCTGAACATGGTCTCATAAAGTGGTAGTAAATTGATTCACATTCTACTCTGACTAGGTGATATCTTTAACTCTCTTTATGATTTCACATTTATGCACATGTTCTACAAGATTTTAAACTTTACCATATATAGGAAGACTCAAATCCATGACATACTAAATTTTTTGTGCAGGCATGAGTAAAATTAGTGTTTGGGTAACCTATTAAACTCTCATGATTAGAGCCTATGATAAAGGGGTGTCTCCCTAGGGGCACTCATAGGTTAGCCTCCCCTTATGGGTTGTAAAACCATACCACTTACTACTACATCTAATCACATACTAAGCATCCTTGGCTAGTGTAATTATCATACATGTTTTTTTTCTACCAGTATGAGTAGTAGATTTTGAAACACTTATTTAGGTGAAGTTCCTTCTCTTACCTAGTCAACAAATCCTCCCACTACCTCTACACTCAATGGGTCTTGGAATTATTCCTCCAATTAATTTGATTCTAAAAGATACATATGAGCATACACTTTGGGTAAGGGTACATCAAGTATTTTTCTAATAGCCTATTTCCATATATCTTGTCCTATGGTGCTTCAATTCCTTCCTCTAGATTATGACCCAACTCTATGGTGTGTATGTTTTATTCCCTAGAGTGTGTTTCCTCTACATGAAATATATCCTCTTGCCCTTATTGTCCTTTAAGGGTCTTCACAACATATCTTGAGTTAAACTCTCACCTTTATATAGGGTATCACTTGGTCATCACCATCCATCAACTTTCATTATAATAGTACCTCTTGAGTTCTCATTCATCTGGTATCTCCATATTGAAGCTTGTCCCACCTACTGATTAGTGATAATGTTTCTTCCTCTTTTCCATTTTTTCAACCCACACATGCATAGATATTAACCATTAATTATCAAATTTACCATGTATTTTTCACTTCCCATCATAGCAATGAAATTTGACCCATCTCATGGAACCAAAAATGGTGCATGTCTAGTCAGTCTTGGAGCATATTAGTTCACCCAGGCTCTATAACACTTTTAGAATCATATCATGTGATAACACATCACACAAGGATGACATATTTTTGCACTCACCTGAGGTGCATAGAGAGGGTATCCAAGGTAGTTTGAGGTTAGTTGTGTGTAATGGGAATCATGTAGGATGAGGAAAAGGAAAGATTTAACATTATCTAAAAACTTAATTGATAACACCACCAAACACTCACTTATTAGATTGAATAATATTTCAATCATAAAACTAATATGTGGATTTATAAATTTCTTATTAATATTAAATTTAGCACTTTATGTGCCCTTAAACATTACAAATTATTTTTATATCTACCCAAAACCCTTCCATCTTAGCTAGTTATATTTCTATGTTTTCCCTCTTCAATCTCCCTTATTTCATCATTTCCTTCATCCCTCCATCCTTTATTTTCTCTCATTACTCTTTTCACTTATGAGGGAGGACTTATTATCCTACTTTATAGATTCCTTATTGGTGGGAAAATTCAATTATAAGTACCATTAGTTAATGCATTTGTCACCTTTCCCTTATTTGAATCCCATCTTGATTTGAGGCTAGTTACCTCTCTATCACCATTGTTGCTACATGACTACTTGTTAGGATATTTCATCAACTGAAACTCTCACTATTTTCCCTTTTAATTCCTACCATGGTTCCTAGGTCCATATGGTTACTTGCCTAGATCTTATCATTTTGTCATGTTGCACACACTATCACATTTTTGGCTTTCTATGCTTGTCTTGTTGGAATTATATCATTGTAGTGCAAGTCATTTATAGGTTTGGATTATGTGTGCTAATTTTTTTCTATTATCACTAATCTCACCTACTATGAAAATCAGTCTTTGACTTAGACAATTTCAAGGGTCAACAATTACAAAAGAGGAAAAAAATAAACATTATTCCTATCTAAAGCCTCTCATTATTAAACCACTTACTGATGGTAAAGATTAAACTAATGTTATTATTACCCACTCATAATAATCTAATATATGCATCCCATCTCTTCTCATATATCTTAGGTGTGATACATAACATCTCAATAAATCCATAGAACCAAAGCATTGCATGGGATATATCACATTACCAATCACTCTTGGTCCTAAATCTTGTTGAAAATTATTTCACATTTATCCTAATTTAGAGACATAAATTACAATCCTTGGAAGAACATGGAAAATATTATAATGGGAAATAGAATTGGTACTAATTATGATTCTCTAACATTTGAGCAATATATTACAATGATCACCATTTCAAAGGAGAACATAATCACACCACATGAGCAAAAAGTAGGGCATACTCCAATAAAGACATATTATAGTTATGACTAATATGAATCATACAACTCCTATGATACAATATAATAGATCAAGTATATTTGCACAGTGGCATACTATTCCACTTGGTAGTTTATCATAAAATTAAGCAGGTGGATATGCTCTTTATATAGGAACTCCATGGGAAATTTCCTCTAATCAAGTCATTTGTTGGCTATTTTCACTTTATTTTACACATATCCTATTTTATTTTATTTCATTGTTACTTCTTCTATCCTAAATTCAAAGCATTCTTATAGTCTTTGGCTTTATCTTCAATTGAGGCACTTGTCCTCATAGTTTTCAAAATTAATTTGAACAATTCAAAATAACTGTCTTACAATGATTTTAATACCCATTATTTATGACAATATACATGCTTATAAATTCATATCTATCATGTTATGAGTTCATTTTCACTTACACAATCACATATATCTACTCTACTTTCTCCATGATAAAATAATATCTTTCCCATTAGGGGACATGCACATTCCTATCTTATATCAATCATTTGTGCTAAATTTATATGACTCATTTACACATACATTGGGGGTATATTGATTACCTTACTTTTTTGTTACACTATACTTTGACATCTTGTTGTGAATTGTTTGAATCCATCTAATTTTTCATATATTTGATGCCTTGATTATTATTACTTTTTAAATCTTATGAAAATTTCAAATATGTCAAAAGTAATCAAAATAATTTCAAAAATTAAAAATCAGGTCCTCAAACTAATTTTTAAATGTTGTTAATTCACTTATTTCCATATTTTATTTATTTCAAGTTAAGTATATATCATATTTTAGTTTTTTGGACCCTAAATTTTGTAGTAACATATTCTGAGTATTTTGGAGCCATAGGGCAAAGAATCAAGGGAATGAGAAAAACATAGAGTAACTTGACATGGAAGAGAATGACACAAAAGAGAGAGATGGAAGAACAATTCAAAATACCTTGGTGAGAAAGATCAAGTTGTGGAAGACAATGAAATAGATAACGAGGAACATAAGACACAAGACTCAAAAAAGTGTAAAACTAAGATAAGGGCACAAGAAGTGGTGATGTTTATAAAGTAACTCTTTGAAGAATTAAATATTAATCAAGCATGAGTCTTGCACTATTCCATGAGAGAGGAGGAGGACAAACACAAATATATAGCATATATAGAGTATATAGTGGTTGTTAGGCCCGAATTAAAATGGACTTAATTATAATGGTTTGCCATAACTTTTTTATGAAATATTCATTCTCGTGTCATCTATAATGTATTAATGATGTAACTTGAGGGGGTTATTTATGTATAAATATCCCTTAGATTTGAAAAAAAGTGTTTTTTTGTTATTTTTTAAGTTATCAATATAGATATATAAATGTATGTGTAATTAACATGGAGAGCATATTAAATGAAATATATTTATAATCTTATTTATTGAGATCAATGGAACAACTAATTTGTTTACAAATATTGATATGTTAATATTCTTGATTTTAAATTTGCTTTTATGATAATAGATAAGTACATGGACTATGTGAATGAATCAAATGATTTGCTCTAGAGTGATGTTTGTAGTAACAATGACTAAATGTTTTAAACCAAGTACCGAAGTATAGATAGATTTTTCTATTTTCCACTATCTAGTAGAATTGACATGAACCAATCTAGGCTACATGTCTCAAGTGAATATGTAAGGTCACTATTCACATCATATGTTGATGCATAAAAATAAGGATAAAAGAAAGCTAACATTTTGGTTCTATTATTAGGACCAGCTGCACTTTTTATCATAGTGGTATAAATCTACTCAAGTGGCTCCCTTTGGAAAACATTGAGTGTTGTATTGGTACAGTAGAAGATAACTTTACACTTTATTATATTAAACTAGTATTTTTTGCATGCACATGGGTAGTTAAATAGCTATATGATTACTTATATGGGTAATTCTTCATATAATTATCCATTTACTTGCATACTTATCTTGTGGCATATGGGCATGATCATTTAAGAAATTATGGATGGAATGATCACTCGTCAGTACAATGTCAAACAACATTAGTAAATTTGAGATATACTTGGACATGTGTGGTGGAAAAGAGTGCTCAATAGATACATTTTGGAATAAATTATATCTACATATTATTTTCCAAAGGAATCACACTTCAACTTCCTAAGGTAATTTCATGGAAGGTATCTCAATCAATTTCCCTTAAAAGTTAAGAAACTTATGGCTGATTTTAGACTTGAAACTTCCACATAGATGGATAAAATCTCTTGTAAATGATCAGTCCAACTAGTGGGGAAATCAGGGGTATATATTGGTATAGGATTGGTAGTTCAACATGGAATTCAATCAATAAGAATCATAAAATCATAAGTATGATGAGGCTAGGCATAAGGCCATGAAGAGCAGTGATCCTAAGGGTAAATGGGAGGATACTATATGTGTCATGAGGATCCACATGAAGGTGTAAAGTCATAGTGAGTACTCCCTAACCATGGTTATGTGCCCTTCACTAGCACATATACATATGGAAGAAGTAGGATAGACATTGATGACAGTAGAAACCATTCTAGATAGGCCTAATTCCCCCACTATATATCATGCTCATGCATTTTAGTTTTATGGAATTCTTTTAAGAAATTTGGATATAGATAGTGTGGAATATAAATTCAAATATGAAGCTAAGTACATAGAGAAATTTATAGGAGCGTAAATTCAAGATAATAATTTACCATTAAGCTTTAATTTTCCATTATAATTAAGAACTATGGATTAATTTGGAATTCTAAGTGGACCAAATTTAATTAGTTATAAAAATACAATCCCAATAATAATTAATCAACCTCCCTTAGCACCCAATCTTTTAAGAGCTCTTTTTACTACAACAGGCAACACTGGTGGTGGTTCTAATAGAATTAAAGGAGGATCAAGAGATAGTTTAGGAGGAATTGGTGGACCTCTACCATAGATTTCAATATGAACTAGAGGAGTACCACCATAGGATCCACTAAAACCACATAGTGTACCTATAATATACTATGAGATGACACTTCATCTTCTTGAATATCAACGTGTAAAAAATACAACAGAACATGTTCACAAGTGTGAATAATTTGGTGGGAATGGGGTATAACTTATACTAAGTGAAAGGAAACTCTATTTATCACTACCTTATTGGATCACACACATAAATGGTACCAAAAGTTTGATCCTCAACAAGTCATTGTAAATTATGAACTATTAAAGACTATTTTTCTCCAAGAATTTAATATTCCTGAGTTTAAGCAACAAAATATTGTTGCCTTAAAATATATTAATAAATTAATCACTTAGAGTGTGTACACATATTATGTGCATTTCAAAATTATTAATTTAAAGTTATCATTTTAGATCAACATAGTGCAACATGCTCAGTGGTTTTTTTGGGGGGTTATTACTTCCTTTTTGATGAGACTTATCCCATAAGACTTTCAATGATCTGTGCAAGATAATATAAACATCTCTTAACATCGAATCCATGGGAAATATAGATAAAAGAATCATTCCCTTTATGGAGGCTCAAATTTATACTATAGATTCTCATCTACATAATCTTATAGCCAAAAATACTTGTGACATACACAACAGCTTGTGGTATGATGACTACAAAGTGTAGGTTATAACAGGAACTATCCATAGTGGAATGTTTTTGCTATATTAAAAAAGTCCTATGAGATCTAAAAATAAGATAATGATGTAAGGAATTATCCCTTACTAATGACTTTCAGGTCATAAATTAAATTCATGAATCATGAGCACAAGGTACATTCCAAGATTTTATAGCTAATACACAAGAGACTGGTGGGATTTGATATTTTAGAGGTTTGTGAATGGATTATAATGTGGTGTCTTTCCACCTCAAACATTTTACAAGTGTGGATCTCTATACCACTACCAACATGATTGCACAATTTACCAAACCTACAAATTTTGTAAAAATAAACATCAACTGGAAGAATTTCTAGATTTGTATGTTTTCATTACCAAAGAATGGAATGAGAAAGGTGTTGAGATGATACATGTTTTAACATATCCAAATGCTCAGTGTTGACTACTCCCTACCACTCCATTAGATAGACCCAAGGTAAATATTACTAATCAAATTGGCACTCATTTCTAACTGGTTTCAAATTTACCTACTGAAAAGGTTTAGCGTGAAGAACCCACAACACTATCTAGATGCTCAATATTAGAAAAGTGTTGCATGACATAATGGATTTGGTATGTGAGATGTAAGGTGAAATTTAGTTATTGAAGGATAAGGATGTTACCATGTATGCTGACATGCAAAGAGATATGGTACCCATGGACTTGTGACATGATGAATTTTGAGAAATGTGTAAGATATTCCTTAGTGAGGACATTATTCCCCTCCTGAAGAATTAGTTACAATAACAAATGACCAAGCCTTCATAAGATCATTGTTTGAACCATGTGTGATGGTAAGAGACTTATATTTAACCAAATCTAGAATATGATAAAGAGGTCCTTATCAATTTATCCATTTGTGGCTAGATGATCCATGGTATCCTAGTGGACATTGGCATAAAGGTTAATGATTTAACCAAAGATGCCTAGAAAACAATGGGGAGTCCCACTTTCCATCCTTACCCACATGTCTTGTTCATGGCCAATAAGACTCATGCACTACCCATAAGCATTATTGAATATGCCACCATCAACATCTTAGGTGTCATGTTCAAGGGATATTTTAAAGTGGTCGATCTGGCTGAAGCTAATGACTTCCCTAATCTCTTAGGTCAACCTTGGTGTTATGCAAACAATGCTGACTTGTGTTTAAAAAATAATTATATGGTCATTTATCTAAATAATGACCAAGGACCTCCCTTTATGTAAACCATTGATGTTGATGAGGATGTCAACATAATTTATAACATCATTACCCCAGAAAATGAACATGTGGATCCTAATCATGTGGGCTTCTTATGATGAGAAGATGTGTGGTCCATTTTTTGGCACTACCAATTTATTTGTGACCAATGGGATCAAGGCCCATATGATCTGATAAGGCATGTTTATGGTGTCCTTGATAGCTACTTATGTTATTCCCCAAGTTAGCTAAACACCACAAGAATGTTCACCTCATTGGTATATCACCCTTGAGGTTAGACCATGCACCTCATTTTTATGGTTAAATTGATGTCATAGAATATTTTCATTAGTTAGAAAATAATTATTCTAATGAGGATGAATGTTTTCATGCACTCAAATTTTTGTTTCAAGGAACTACTGCTCGATGGTGGTATACTCATCGATACCAGTTACACATATGGGAATAAGTGCATGTAGCCATGTGCTATCACTTCTAATATGATAACCACATGAATGCCACCTTGAGTTATGATGGGATTTATTCTCCAAAAGACCATATAACATCTTGCAAAATAATTTGGAATGTTGAAGACACATTTTTACCAATCTTTATGGATCATGCATTTTATGGTACTCTACATGCTTAGGCTAGATTATGGTACATCCATCAAGAAAATATTATGGAAATGAATACCTATTAGAGCATCACACATGGTCTACTTAAAACATTTTAATTTTATTCTCCATGAATAGATTCAAATTTATATTTACAAGCAATTCATTAGGTAGTTATAGGAGATTGGGAACTAGTTGAAGACCACATACAACACATACATGGCACACTCAAAGATAATTTGGATATATGTTTCAAGATTCAAATATTCATGTCTTGAATCCATTATATTTTGACTGTCAATCTGAATATAACCATCAATAATAGATCTAATTAGACAAGTAAAAGGTCATATATCAAGTTGATGAGGGTATCAGTTATGATCTGCCAGAGCTAGAACTTAACTACTTAAATATGCATATAAAATATGGGGCACATGATGTCAGAGATAATATGTAGTTAAAATAGAAACCATATTCCATGCCACTAAAAAATGTTTATCATAAAATTGGGATGGAGGACACACCTAAAATGGCCACTCTAGGAAATTACTAGTCTGAGGTTGTGTTAACCAAAAAAATTAAACTCTTGCAGGAGTATTAAGATATTTTACCATAAAAATACATATAAATGAAGGGAGTGCATGCATATTTGGGTAGGATTCATATAAATTTTTTTTAAGGATATTAAATGATGAAGAAACAACCATATTAGATGAACCTTAATCTACATGCTCAAGTTAAAGAGTAAATTGATATCATGTTGTACGTTGGAGTTATTACTCCCATTAATGAGTATAAGTAGGTTAGTATAATGGTAATAAACATCAATAAATATGGTTTAATTCAAATTTGTGTGGATTACATGATACGCAATTTTGTTTTTTAACTAACCCTTTCCCAATGCCTTTCACAAAGGAAATTTTGGAAGGTGTTACTGGTTGTGAGATCTACACCTTAACCAATAGATTTTATAGCTATTACCAAGTATATATTATTAATTAAGGAAAAAATGACATTTTTAACTAAATTGGGTATGTTTTCATATACTCTTATGATCCGAGCAGTATTTCAGATGACAATTCGGGTGATGGGTCCACCCCAATTGATGGCAGAACTTTCGAGAGCCATAACTTTTGCACTGTAGCTCCAATTGACTCGCCGTTTGAACCGTTGGAAAGATAATAATGAAGGGAATATCATGAGATGGAATTAATATCCAATTGATGAGATGGAATACACTTGATGAAAAATCTTGATTCAATGGGGACCATTGCTTCTCAAGGAGGGAGGAATGATCTGGGCAATAATTCAAATGACAATTCGGGTGATGGGTCCACCCTAATTGATGGCATAACTTCCGAGAGCCATAAATTTTGCACCGTAGCTCTAATTAACTCACCATTTGAACCATTGGAAAGATAATAATGAGGTAAAAAAATTACCCCCAAAAACCTAATGGAAGTGCCCCAAATTAAAATTTTAGTAATGTAGTCTAAAAATAATAAGTTTCTAAAAATAGTAATTCCTCAAATTTTGTATTATTGTAAATTGTGGAAGTTGCACCACTTAATCTGCCTCAATATTGGTGACCTTCCACATTCTCATCACACCTTCAAAACATGTATAAATGAATATGTAACCCAAAATGGAAATCAGACATCTCTTCTCAGGGATAGGCATATGTTTGGGTCTGCAATTTTGATCAATAAAACATCTCTTTTTAGAGATAGCATTATTTGAATTTTGTTTTTCTTATTTCTGAATTATCTTTCAACCAAAGCTTTCAATTTTTGTATTATTGATATCAGATTAGTTTGTCTTTAGATAGTATGATCCCAAGGATGAGGTTAGATTACAAGAAGCTTGGGTGGAAAATAGAACTAGCAAACTATCCACCTATTCACTCCAAATGAATTCAAATGGTGGAAAACACCAAGACATCTGATCCTTTCAAGGAAATGGTGAATGAATCCCTCCAACAACAACAATCATAGATGTTACAACAATTCACTCAAATTCTCCAACAAATCTTGATGGAAAATTTTGGCTCCTCATCTGCACCCGCACATCCTTTCAGTTCCCCAACACCCTTCAAGGTTTAGGTGAATTTTTATATCCCTACATTTGAAGGAAAAATCAATACTGATGAAGTATAAAATTGGTTGGATCAATTATCATCTTATTTTTCTTTAAATAAATTCATTGATAAAGAGAAGATTACTTTTGCTCTTCTAAAAGCATCATTTCCTATCAAAAATTGGTGGGAAGTGTACAAAAAGAGATTCAATGTAGATGATATTGGCCTTGAGATGGAACCTACATGGGATGATTTCATAGAATCTATAAAGGAAGAATACTACCCCATTGAAGCATATGACAGTCTGTATATAGAGTGGCAACAACTTCACCAAGGTAAGGAACAATCTGTTTAAGATTACACTGACATTTTTCATTCTCTATCTATGAGATTGGGCATCCAAGAAAGTGAGAAACATAAGGTTCGCAAATATTTTGGCAGACTATAATGGTACATATGGGGAGAAATGGAACTCTTCAATTTTGAAACCATCAGTGAGGCATACAAGTTCATAGTGAAGATTGAGAAGAAGCATGGAAGAATGAATATAAATAATCAGTCTTCAAAATGGAAAAGTGACAAAGAAGGTCAAACATGAGGCCAAAATTGGAAGCAAAAGGAAGGAAAGACTGGGAAGTGGTGTGATTATCACAAATCTAGAACTCACTCCAAAGAAGAATGTCGAGCCATCAAGTCACTACTTTTTGAGTCACAATCCTTAACATCTACTACTCTACCTCATATAGACCCTACATTTGAAGAGGTTGAAGAATAAATTGTAGATGATGATCCTAAAGCCATTATTACTTCATCACAGACCCACGATGAGATGCTAGATGACAAGGAAAGGTTATTTCACTCTAAGTTATGGGTGAAAGGTAAGCCTCTACATTTCATTCTTGATAGTGAAAGTCAAAAGAATTTAATCTCTGCTAATGTTTTGAAAATCCTAAATCTATCCATGAAACCTCACCCAAAGCCATACAGTATTAGATGGTTGAGTCTAGGGAAAAACATCCGTGTCACCCACCAATGTCTTCTCTCATATGCAATAAAACCTTTCCAAGATGAGGTCTTATGTGATGTGGTCAATCTAGATATTTGTAATGTACTCTATGGTTATCCATTCATGTATGATTGACATGGAATATATGAATCAAGAACTCAAAGTATCACTCTTGCTCTTGGAACATGGCACTATAGGGTACTAGAGGTACCACCTTCTACATCTGTCTCTCTGATTAGTGCCAAGAAATTTGTTCTCATGGTGGTCAAGTCACAAGAATCTAAAAGGGTTGATGTTACATCCCTGACTACACAAACAACACAACAATAGAAGAAAATAGATACCAAGCTGAATAATTTCATGGTCTTCCATCCATAGATTGATGGTCAGACAAAAATGGTGAACAATCGGGCCCTGCACAGTTCTATAAATCACAGTCCCTTCCAAGTATGCATTAGGAATCAAATCAAAGTAAAAATACCAAACTTGAAGAAAAAATTTTATGTAATAAGGACCATTGCTTCTCAAGGAGGGAGGAATGATCCAGGAAATAATTCAGATGACAATTCGGGTGATGGGTCCACCCCAATTGATGGCATAACTTCTGGGAGCCATAACTTTTGCACCGTAGCTCCAATTGACTCACCATTTGAAACGTTGGAAAGATAATAATGAGGGGAAATTTTGACCCCCAAAAACCCAATGTAATTTCCCCAAATTTCAATTTTAGTAGTGCAATATAAAAATAGTAAGTTTCTAAAAATAGTAATTCCTTGAATTTTGTATTGTTGTAAATTGTGGAAGTCGAACCACTTAATCTCCCTCGAGATTGGTGACCTTACATATCCTTCTCACACCTTAAAAACATGTATAAATGAAGATGTAACCCAAAATGTAAATTATACATCTCTTCTTAGAGATAGGCATATGTTTGGGTCTGCAATTTTGATTAATAAAACATCTCTTTTCAGAGATAGCATTATTTGAATTATGTTGTTCTTATTTCTGAATTATATTTCAACCAAAGCTTTCGAGTTTTGGATCATCTTATGCCTTTTCATTTAAAAAATGTAGTGATATTTATCTCATATATTTTGGTGGAAGCCTTCAAGGATTTCATCTATAATTTCCTTTAGGTGTACTTAGATGAATAGATTGGGTATGGTTTGGTGTATGAACACTATGATAATATATGCCTCATGCTTGAGCATTATTTCCAAATTTATATTTCCTTTAATCTTAATAAGTGCATCTTTGCCACTCTATTTATAATTTTATTAGGACACATCATTTTTCAAATGGATCACTAGTGGATCTAGCCAAGATTATGTTCATTATCTAACTTCCTGATCTAACCACTCAACATGAGGTATGTGCCTTCTTAGGTCACTTGGAGTACTATCATAAGTTTATTTAGGGTTATACTAAAATATCAGCACCATTTGAATAATTATTCAATAAGAATGGCCTCTTCTAATGGATTGTTAAACATTAACAAGAATTTGAGGCTCGAAAGGAAAAAATGGTGATTGTGCCCATTCTCTAGTTCTTAGACTAGACCCAATAATTTTATGTTCATGTTAATGATTTAGTCATAAAAGTGGGAACCATAATTTCAAAAAAAATTTAGGGAAACCTTGATTATACTATCTATTTTACTATTTGGAATCTCACACCAGTGAAACAAAACTACTCTACTATAGACCATGAGGCCTTGGTCATGGATTATGCACTCTAGAAGTTTCACCAATACTTATTGTCTACTCTATTTATCTTTTATATATATCATGAAGCTCTTAAGTATTTTTAAAATAATCTATTATTGCATAGATGAATCTACTTATGGATTTTCCTCTTTCAAGAGTTCCAATTCTCCATCATCGTGAAACTAGGAAAAGTTAATTTGGTCCATACTACCTCTCACACATTCAATCTAGTGAACTAGTGCATGCCATAGAGGATGATTTACCTAATATAGAAACATTTCAAGTTATGTGTTCTCCTAAATAATTAGAGTAAGTTATGGATTAAATTATAATAGTCTTAGCTACCATCCACGTTAACACCAAGAGAAAAAATAGTTGGCTATTTGTGCTACCTCTTTTAAGATTATTAGAGGAGACCTATAGAAATTAGGATGGTATGAGGTATTATGAAGGTATTTAATGTAGCATTATGATTCTTAATCCTTTAAATAGGTCCATAATGGTTTCATAGGAGGACATTATATTGGTGACACAACAACATAAATTATTTTACTAGCTGGGATATGGTGACCCACACTATTCAAAGATGCCAAATCCTATGCGTGTAAATGTGATATATGTCTACATGTAGTTAAACCAAACCAAAAGGATACCATGCCACTTCATTTAGTTATTTCCCATAAACCATTTAATAAATGGGTTATTGATTTTATTGGCCCCATTCAACCTATTATGAGATAGACTAGTGCACACTACATCAATGCTACCATAGACTATCCCACATGCTAGGTTTAATCACCAGCTACTTGGGATTTTACTATTGTTGCCACTACTATATTTATATGGGAAATTATCATCACACATTGATTCCTATTAAGTTTAATAATTGATGATGGCACTTGCTTTCTTAATGAAATAATGTGTATCCTCTTAGCTAAGTTCATGATTGCACATCATAAGACAACCCCCTACCACCCTCAAGTCAATGGCACAATTGAATCCTTCAAAAAAGTCCTAGGTAATACACTAACCAATATTTTCAATATTAGTCACACTAATTGGGATGATCAAGTTTTAGTAGTCTTATAGGTTTATTAGACCATATATAAAATGTTAAATAAGAATACTCCTTTTAACCATGTCTATGGCACTAAAGTAGTTTTACTAATGGAGTTCCTTATGCCTTCCTTATATAGTGCATTAATTACAAGGTTAGATGAATAAGAATCCCTAAATTCTCAATTGGATGTTTTAATTTAGTTTGATTAAGTGTGTATTATCACACACTAGAGCTAAGGGTTTGAAAAGCAAAAATAAAAATCTTGACATGACCAACATATCAAAACCAAAGTTTTTCATCCTGATATGCATGTCTTGATATATCATTCAAAGTTTTCATGCCATCTAGGTAAATTATAGATCTGGTGGAATGGTTTTTTTGTCATTTATGATATCTATCTAATAGGCACTTACAAGTTGAAAAGATTATATGGTCAATTCATTTTAGGCAATTTTAATGGTAGTTGGATCTAGCCCTACCATTATATGTAATTCTTAAATTCAATAAATAAGGTGTGTTCTAATATTTTAGCTCAGGACTTCATTTAGTTTTTGAATAATTTTGACATTGGTTGTGCATATTTTGTATTTCTCTTCTAGCACTTTTAGTGCTCTTTGGTATTCAAAACTCTATTCTCTATCACTTTATTGATAAATGGATTTCACTAATTTATTATGTGGATGCCCATGTACATCTTTTAATGTGCCTTAGGTTTGGAGGATAAGTTACTTTAGTTAAAATCTCATAAATAAAAGGTTGAGAGGAATTGTGCTAATCAAAGAAAATCTCAAGACAAGGAGGCATGAAATTTGTGGTTCATGAAGAAGGAATGCAAGAGGTGTCACATGAAAAAGGTGAAAAAGAGATGATGCATGACCCAAGAATTCAAAATGAATATGGTAAAGGAAAAAAAATTATAAAATGGGAAATTTGAATTTTTATAGCTAGCATGCACTATGGGAAAGGTTCAAAAACTCTTGAAGGAAGGATGGGACATATATTTATTAATGACATAATGGCATAAATGTAAAAATGTAAAATGGGTTCCAAGGCATGAACATTTGAGTTTTAAATGGTTGAAGTGATGGATGGCAACATGGAAGGTATTTAATGTAAAATATTTTGTTCACTTATAAAACACCTAGAGGTATTTCATGTTCATTTTTTACTATTCAAAACTTAACAATTGTAGATCTTAAACAATCATAAACAAGCAACATAAAATGCATTTTCATATTATTTTTAGTGACAAAAAGTGGATCAAATATTGTGGTGAATAACATTCAACAAAAGGAGTGGCAAAGTGATCATAGGATTAGGTGTGAGAGAAGTTGCAGCTTGTAGATGTTATGTCCATAATTAGATGATGGTAAAGTAGGAAGCCAAAGTATTTTAGTTCTAGGAAAAGGAATCAAAATGTATTGATTTATGATAGTTTGTTAGTTGTGCATTAACCTTCAGGGACCTTCATTGGTGATATGACCAAATTAGAAAGGAAGAAGAGATCATTCCTAAAGTAGAGTTGCACAAGGAAAAAAAAGAAGTAAATCCTATTTTTAGCTAAGAATAAGGATCTATTGTACATTATGTTCAAAGCAAGGACCTGATAAATATGGTATAAGAGACATATAATAGAAAGGCACCAGGGATACCATATGTATCAAATAAGGTATCCACCACATCAAATCCACAACTAATTTTAATTGAAGAAATGTAGTACCCTGACATTGTTTTATGTGTAGACAGTTGGGAATCCAAAGTTTCCATTTGTCAAGTCCTTGACTACAATAATCACCAATATGGTAATGAAGGTGACTTACAACATGACTACTAGGTTGAGTTCCAAAATATAAGGAATGAGATCACTTATGATCTCATAGTTTATAAATTGTTGGAGGATACAAACATGCTGCAACTTTTCCAACTTCTTTACTTTATAAAAACCATGAGGTAGTTCAATTATTATTTCCATGCATCCATAAAGATTATATCTAATTTACAATGTGTATAATGAGGACTACCCCTCAATATATCATTAAGGTAATCAAGCCACTCTATTTTATAACTAATTTCAATGTGGATCTCAATGATCAAGTGGAAATTGAATAAATGATGATAGAAATAAATACAATAAAGAAAGCCACACCATGAATACTATAAGTCTTACTGATCTTACCATTTAAGTATCTATACACTTGGCCATGACCAAATTAGGGGGTGTAGATAGGTAAAACAAGGTGGATATGTTCCATATATATGTTGTAATCCAAATGGATAAAGGACCAAGTACAATTATTACCATTTTTTTGCAGAGAAAATTGAATAAGATGTTGTGAAGGAACATAACATGCCCAATCACAAGTTTCATCGGGGCACAATTTTAATTCTACCTATTTTTATGAGATTAACATCTTAGAATATTTTGGTAAGGAATTGAATTGGGTCTACTCATTAGATCATACATCCCCTGATGATAGATTCAAACAATTCACATGTTATGGCACTATCACACCCTCTTATAGAGTAAAGATGAAGGGTTGGAATGAGGGGATAAAGGAAGCCTTTGTAAATGAATGGAACATGCCCAAGGATCTACCTACTAGATGGGAAGCTATGCTATTTTTTTTAAAGAAACATTATTCACTCACAAAGATCTGGTTGGAAACTGTAGATAATTTTTTAGGTTGGTTCAATTTGACTTATGCCTTCACTACCAAATATTTCATTGATTCTATTAATTACATTCTAGATATATGCATGGTGAATATTAATGCTGACAAGATTGATGTTGAGAATCACACTCTTTGTAATCTCTACATGTATCTAGGAATGGAAGTATATATAGAGTGGCACAACCCAAGAAAATTTTATATCAATCCCTTCAAAATAATCATGCAAGGCAAAATTTTGTTGGTTTACTATATAGTTAGGCCATGTAGGAAAACATCAGGAAGTTGAGAGTTAAAGAAATAACTACTCCCCCTTCAACCAAAGACGTGCATAGAGGAAAGGATATAAAAGGAGAAAAATGCAAGACTTGAGGCCACTAGTTCTATCAGGGTATAGGAATATCCCAGGGTCATTCCAAAATGATAACGGCAAGCCTCATCTCCAAAAAGAGCCTAGAGGATACCTATAGAATATAAGGATGACATTGCTACATCTCAACCAACTACCCAATTGAAGCCCACTCTTGAAGTGCCCCAAGTAGTGATTCTTTAAACAGGTAAGGCATCCCTTTAAGTGAAACCTATAAAGGATCCCACTCATGATCATAATGAAGAACATCTTGTTGATGAGCAACAAATGGATATCAAAAGTCCAAATCTTGAATAATATATAAGAAGAGAGGAAACCCCTAGTGTAGAGGATCATGGTACCAGTACCAATGAACAAGAAAAGAGTTTTGAAGTTATATATCTAGAAGATGACCCTAAAAAGGGCAAGGAATCTATTCAAAAAGCAAGGTAACAACAATAGACAAATATGGGTAATTATGATCCTCCTGCTCATGCCATGTTCCCATAAGATATACTAGACAAACAACTATATTTGTGGGAGTATTTACCTGAACATGAGTCTACTGAACAAAATCTCAACCAACCAACACTAATATAATCCTAAAAATGGTAAATGTTCCAAACATGCTTTGGGTGGATCCCTTGAAATGATCTCCAACTCAAGAAGGTGCAACCTCTCTAAGCCATGATGTTGGCCAACTTTAATACAAGCATTAAGAGGTTATATTCATGTATAGAGAAGAGTACATGAAATGGCGTAAGCTTGAAGAATAAATTTAAGAGATCAAGTGACTATATGATGCATCTAAAGCATCCTAACTTAGGACCCTAGGCCTCTGTCAAGAAATTTTGAAGATCAATCCAGAACTTATCAATGGTATTCTTATTACTAATGACTCCATCAATAAGATGGAGACGTTCATGGACCTCTTTCTCAAGAAATGTAAAAACTAGGTGAATACTCAACAAAAAAAAATTATGGATAACAAAGTAGTTTATAGAGGCCATGGATGTTTACTAAGCCTTTTTGAATAAACTGAGCACCACTATTCCCATCATTGATTAGATTTTCATAAATTTGGTGTGACTGAGTAAAATTTTGGAAGTGAAACTATTACTTAAGGAATAATAGTGTTATTTATTAGTTGAAAATAAAATGAACATCAATGACATGGTCTAACATATAAAAGTATTTCAAGACATAGAGGAACTAGAAAAACAAATAATAACCCATCAACAAGAGCTTAATGCTAACTTCTTAGCATCTTAAGGGTAGGTTTTGGCAGTCACTCAAGGATGCCCACAAAGGTAAAAATACTTATCTTCATATTTTGTTGACTCAAGTAGATTATTTTCTATAGCAACCCTAAGAGATGAATGACTGAGAAGAAAAGTAGAAGTTGTTAATTTTAATCTTAAAATAACCCTAAGCCAATGAGGGGATATCAAGTGCCAAGTATAGTAGGTGGGTCTCAATTTTTTTATTTGAAGAAATTGTAACATAGTCTGGGATGGACTATCAATTTAGTAAAGGGTGATGTTGTACCCCAAATTTTGTAGTAATATTTTATAAGTATTTTAAAGCCATACCATGGAGAAGTAAGGGTACAATAATAACATAGAGGACCTTGGCTTAGATTATAATTATGTAGAAGAAAGAGATATGGAATAATAATAAAGAATACCTTGGAATGAAAGATCAAGTTACAAAAGATAAGAAAAATAATAATGAGTAATATAAGATGCAGGACTCAAAAAAATGCACGACTAGGACAAGGGCACAGGAAGTGGATACAATTATAAATAAGTTTATAGAAGCATCAAAGATTAATCAAGTATGAATCTAACACTAGTCCATAAGAGAGGATGAGCACGAACATGATAATATAGTATAAAGAGAGTATATAGGGGTCGTTATGTTGAATCAAAAGGGACTTAATTATAATGGTTCATCATAACTTCTTTTCTAAAATAGTCATTGGTTTATCATCTATAATGTATTGATGATGTAACCTAAAAGGGGTTAGTTTGTGTATAAATACCCCTTAGCTTTGATATAAAGTTTTGTTGTTTTTGGTTAAATTGTCAAGATAGAGATATAGATGTATGTGTAATAGAATTAGAGAGTGTGTTAGATGAAATATATTTGTAATCTTATCAATTGCGATCAATGGAATCACTAATTTATATGTAAATATTAATGTGTTAATATTTTTGGTATTAAATATGCTTTTATAATAATAAATAAGTACATGGACTATGTGAATGAATCAAATGATTAACTCTAAAGTGATGTTTATAGTAACAATGACTAAATGTGCTAACCTAAGTGCTTAAGTATAGATAAATTTATCTATCTACCATTGCACATTAGAATCAATGGGAATCAATCTAGGTCACATGCCTTAGGTGAAAACATAAGGTCACTACTTATGTGATATGCCATCATGCTAAATCATTGGTTTCTTCCTTCCTCTAGGTGCATGAATAATACTTATTCAACTGAATTAAGGATAAAATAATCCCAATAGTTTTAAATACATGCTAATTTTCATGAGGTATGTAAGCATGATACAAACATGGTTTTTTGATGTTGGTCTTCCCTTATTACCCATAAGCCTTACTAAGATAGGGGCATCTCTTCGTTCTCTATGAAAAATTCAACATGTTGTATCTATCTTCATTCTTTATACTTTGTTGGGCTATATATAATACAATTTTTTTACTAATCACTCATGCTTTTGAGTGTGTTACATAGATATGTTATTTTTTAACAATGATAGTGATACATATGATTGATGTAGACTGATATCATTTGCTTTATGTTTCTTTTCAAAATTATTACTTTACTACATGATAATTTAAGACTTGTTTGATTATTATATATGGAAATTGGCCTTTTTTTTGTAACATATACATGTTCTTTCTTATATGACATCCTCATGCCATTGGCATGTGGACCTTGGCCTTGTGTGTTTATGTGGCATTCACATGTCCCTTATATGTGTATTTTGGGCCTTATGTGTGACATTATATGCTTGTGTAACATTATATGACATTAATTAGATGGTCATTGCTTGTTACCATGGTGTGATGTTTCATATCATACATTTTTTCTATTTTTACTCTTGTGACATTATACATATCATGCACATGCTTCTCATGTGATTCAATGTTATATCTATGTAACACATATTTCATATGCAATTCAATGCTATATTCAATACTATGATGTAATACATTTCAAATATTGATATGCTTTTACATGATTATATATTTCATATATTCTACAAGTCTTATTTTGATATTAATAACTTGTAGTCTATGCCCCTAATCTCAAAAGGGGGAATCACAATGGGCTTGTCTAGAGAATTTAATTCCTCATAAGTAGTAAATTTTAGATTTATGATAACATGCAGTTGTCATAATTACAACATAGTTAATAGTTTTCATATTATGTGGCATGTGACATGCATGTGGTCTCATTCCTATAATTACAAGTTATAGGATTTAAATAGTTATAAGTTCAATTGGAATTATATATCAATTCAATATACATACAAAGGTCATGATATTTATTCGTGTTCATGTTTCCACTTGAAATTTTCAAATTTCACTTCTTCAAAGTTCAAAAGTTTCAAAATCTCAATTGTTTTAAAAATACACAAGTTTAACATAGAGTCTAGATCCATATACATTAGTGTGATTTGTTCCATTTTTTAAGTGGGCCACATTAGTTTCTAGTGACACTCAACATCTATGACTACACTTTAGTGAGACATTTTTGGTGGTTCCACCCATTCAGTTGATTTACATAGTACTCTACATATCAGATGAGAGTTGGAGCATACAATATTTCCAACTTAAGGGATTTTATTGATTTTTAAATTTATACTTTATCACTTTCAATCTACCACAAGATCAACATTTCTTAAAGTTATTCAACAAGGGTTCACACACATACTTATCCACTTTTGATTTATAGGTAACTTAGGTTACATGCTCTTTTAGGTTTATTCTTTCCTTACTCTCTTTTCAAATTAAAAAATCTAAGCTTTAGATTTTTAATTTTTAAATATGGATAATAACTACTTTCAATGGCATTATTACAGGTTCTATTTTGAGGCATCTTTCACATATTACCTTGTCCACTAGTATGGCTAGGTTTACATATTTTATTGAAATTTATTGTTTGTAGATCATTTTAACCTCTTTATTTTACATTTAAGTTCTATATATTTTTTAATCTATATTAGTATTTCAATAGTTTAATGTATATAGAATTTAATTTATAAATCAAAACAAACATATAAATAGGAGAAGAGTGTGGGGGAAGTAACATGAATCAAATAATAGATTCTAATGAGGACTTTTCATCAATCACAGCCATAATAATCTAGCATATACATCCTTATCATCCAGTTTGATGAAAGGGGCCATATGGTCTATATATATGCAGGCAAATCCACCATCTAGATGAAAGGGAATATATGGCCTCTATATAGGCATATAATTCTACATATACATTGGAACTAAAATGGTGTGTCAGCCTATGGATTGATATCTAAGAGTAGCATAAGAAAGAAGGAAGTGGTTTTTCTAAGTCTCATGAGTTTTTATAAATAATATCATTTATGTATTATGGTTTAAATCTTCTATATAACCTATAGAATAATATTGAAACCATAAAATTCCATACTACAAATTAAAAAGAATGTTTAAATCTCAATGCCTAACAACATAAAGAAGTTGAATAAAATGATGTAGGAGACCGTGGTTTAGACTCAATTAGAGAATTAATATTGCTAATTGATGCTCTACCATTCCAAATGATTTTATATTTCCCTTACTTCTTAGCTTCAACCATATTTAGTGTGTTATCTTTCAACTCTTCATATTAAATTCATATGCGATCCTCAACCATGTAAATCTTCTTTGAAAGTCTATAAAATATTTTTGGATCAAATATATTGAAGCCAGTATTGAAAGGTCATGAACTATAATATATGAGAATGTTCTTGAGTGAACTAAGCTCTCTTTGGGATGACATCATTTTTTCCCAAAGTATATTAAAAAAATGTTTGGACAACTCAAATAGATTATTTTGTTTCTTTAATCCTATAAATTCAATATTAAAGAATCATGTTGACTTTATCTTTCATCTTAAAACTTTACTTCCATTGCTACATCCACCATAGTTATGGGTTTTAGTTACGACTACCCTTTAATAATTTTTCCCAAGATGTATCCACATATTTGAGCTTGGAGGAAAGCTCTATTTAGTTTACTAGGCTTGTTAAAACATCTATTTTAAGGATTTTAATATCCTTTGACTCCCATTTAATATGTTGGATATATGTGACAACTTGATGCAAGCTTGTAATGGTGGTTTCTATAATCTCAACTATTTGTTATTGTTCAATTGTATTTATCTCTTAGAAATGTTTTGAGAGATGTTTGTGATTATTGTCTCTTTCTCATTTTTTTTTTTTAATAATTCATAAATTTTGGAAGGTAAATATTCAATTTATTTATTTTTATAAGAAAAAATATTTGATAAATATTATATTTTTCATTAAAACTATTAGCTTTAGTAATACTCTTCTTTGTTTCAATCAGTGAGGCAATAGTATATGATATTCCTCCTAAAATAGGCACCCTATCACTTTTATTCATTATAAACACTTCTAATTAAAGATGCATGCAAATGTTTTGACAAATTGTTTACATTAATTCATAAGGGAGGGGATCCAATAGATGAAATTATTCAAATAGATAAATTAGGTTTTGCATACATAATGTTAAATAGTTGACTTTGTCCTTCCTAATACTTATTAGAGTACTATGTATTAGTTGTCAAAATTTTACTTCATAATAACTAATCACGTCATGATATATCACCATTTATATACCAATGTACAACATAGGGTTCATTTTAAGATCCCATGTTGGAAACCCCCTTAAGTTTATTTAGCTGAATAAGATTTGTAGCCTTGGTAAATCTGACTGTATCTAGAGAAAATCACCTTGTTAGTTTTTCAGACAACTACTCAGTGACATTATGTTGGAAAAAAACATAAACCACCATGTGGTGCATGTTATTACCCAACACTATAATACTACCTAACAATATACCACCTGGGTTACAGAGATATGTTATCAATCAATACTATGCTATTAGGTAGTAACCTATTGTTACATGACAATAATATGCTTCTGGTCAGCACTATGCTATTAGGTGGTAGCATGGCATTAGGAAAAAAATATATGTTGTTGTTCAACATGATGTTGTCAAGTGATAGTATGGTCTTATGTGGTAGCATGGTACTAGGCAGTAACATGGTGCTAGGTGATAGCAATATACTATTAGGTGGTATCATGCTCTTAAGAGGTAACATACTATCAAGTGATAGTGATATGTTATCAATTAGCACTATGTGTCTAGGAAATATCATGTAATCAAGTAGCTCTATGATATCATTTGACTACATGATTTTAGGTTATGTCATTAGGTAGCATGTTACTATTATCTAGCTATATGATGTCAGGTGATAGTTTGTTGGTTCCCCATGCCATGTCTTTATTTCCTAGTGGTGGCATGTTGAAACATCACTGACTCTCATCGATCATGTGAACTGGTTTCTTTTATTTCCTTTATAACTTATAAATACCCCCCATGTCCCTCATTTTCACACTTTATTCTTAGGTTTTTCTCATCCTATTTTATTTTCTTCAGACTTTGATAACCAACAACTCTGAATTGAAGTACAAATGGATTCAAAATTGATAAAAACTCAAATAAGTGCAATCTAAAATATTATTTTAAAAAATTTATTGTGTCTGGACTTCCTCAAGTTGGTGGAGTAGCTGGAAGCATATGTTGATTGGATTGATACATGTGAACTCTGAGACTTGGTGGACATGCCTTAGTATGGCACCACCATCAATAATAACTTACTCTAATCTCTGGTTTCTTGTTACAACTATACTAAAACTTGATTTCATGTGTAATTTGACATGGAATCAATATCCTTTGGCACTTATCCATTAAATATACATAATTTGATAGGGCTCCCACATTACAACATAAACCCTATTAACAACAAAGTTTTGTTATCTGATGAAGACAAAAAGTATTTGGAGTCTATCTACAACTTGGCCATAGACCCCACTAGTAAGTGTTAGTTTTATTATTGATATTAATATTTTTTTATTATTATTGAATCATTATTATTACTTTGATGTCCTAATTGCATTTTTTTTGCTTTCATTGTAGATAGTTGACTTAGAAGAGGAATCCAAGTTGAAAAAACATCCAATCCATTTTTGAAAGATATGCATTTATTTCAATCTATAATTATTTTATAGGGAATACTAATAGACATTACCTTCTAGGCTATTTACCATATTATTCATTCTTTGTTGGGGGTGAAATATGACTGGTGCATGGCTATATCTAAGAGGATTAGGGCTAAGTTGAATCATGATTTTTCAAATGAGACTTCCACCATTTCTTCCTCCAATTATATTATGGCCTTGTATTATGAGGATTTGTATGATATATAAAATAAAATAATTCTCAGTGCCCTCTATATAAAAATGATAGTTAATTCTTTGTTTGTCAATGAACAGGGTGTATGTTTAGCTTTTAAAATAATCAGCTTTATTGATTTATACATATTTAAATTATAATAGTTCTTAGCTTGTTAATTGTTATAGGTAATAATGTATCTATATCTCACAATAAAATTGTTGGCATCAAAAGGTCAATGTGCTCTTGAGGGATCTAGCAATATTGAGTCTATGGAGTCTTCATTTAATTCATTTCAAATTTCTAAACACCCAAGACCTGATTTTGTATCATCTTTGCTTACAGGTTCTCCTCCCAAATTTCCATGATTATTTATTTCTTATATTATTTAATGTAAAAAATATTTTTCATATTAGTTTATTAATTTATTTATTTTTCTAAAGTGGACTCTCAAACCATTTCCATTAAGGATTCTTCCTAATAATGCATTCAATGTTTACCACCTTGCATCTTTTTTTTTGAATTGAAATTTCTTACAATTGGATAGTTTGTTAACTAGATAATTTACTTTTTTTGAAGTTGAAACCACCACTATCACTTTGACCTAGATAATCAAAATTGAATAGGCAATCTCCCTAACTACACATAATAATTGTTTCTTATTTAATTTGCATTAATTTATGTTTTTGAATTTACCATTTTTAAATATTTTTTTCTTTTTGTAGGTTACCCTACATTTGTGAGGATAAGTATTCCACCACCCCCACCACCTATCCATACTTAGAGAAGAGGGAAGAATATCTCCCTCCCTACATAAAGCAAAGGAACCCTACAAATTTTAGGGTCTAAATTCCCAAAATTATATATTGGTGGTGTTTTTAGTGCATAGAGTCTTACATATTTGTAACATATTTATCTTGATGAAGGGTATCTTGGGATAAAAATTGGGGCCCTAGTTAGTGGTGGATTCAATCCACATGATTTTATTGAAGTTTCTAATGTGCATGCAATAGAAGTGCCTTCTACCTCTTCCTCATCTACTCCACCCACTACTGATAATTTAAACATGTCTGATGATTCTAGAAATTATTTTCCATTGGATAATTTAGTTTAAAAAAATCTACTTGTTAATCAAAAAGAGGGTGTTATTGATTAGTTTAATGCTTTAAAATAATGGGAGATAAAGGAAAAATCATTGATCAAAGAAATCAATGTCTGTTATCACGATCACTCCTAAAGAGTTAATTTGTTTTCACATGTTCAAAATTAACCATCAAAGATTGATGCTTTATTCCATCAAGCTCAATCTAGGTTAATTTTTATTAACAATATTTATAATGATAATGTTTTAGGAATTATGATAAATAGGTTGGAAAATTTAAATGTAGAATCCCATGCCTATTTCAATAAATGGGCTACATATATAAAACTTGTTATCATTGTGCAAGTAGAGAAGGAAAAAAAATTGGTAAGTTTTCATTATTTCTAACATGTATTCTTATTATTATACTTTTTATGTACTTGAGTCTTATATATTATTTGTTAATTGTAGGCAAAATATGAAAATTTGAATAATGAAGCATAACTTCTTAATGTGCATTCGAAAAACACCCACAAAAGTATAGCCTCAATGATTTCATTCAAGGAAAATCTTGTTCTATTAAATAAAGAGAAAGACAATTTGAATAAATTTATTAAATAGCATATGATAGATCTAGACATTTTGTTGAAGCAAAAAATAGATGTAGATCCAAGTATTCTTTCATCTAGCAATGCAGTGAATGAAGAGAGATAAAATATTTAAAATATAAATTATATTATAGATGATATTCTTAAGGAAGGAATTATCATGGAGGGCACATAGACAGGTCAAGAGAGAAGGGTTTCAATAGAGGGCAATGGAAAGTAACAAGTAGGTGGAGAGTTGGTTACATAAAAATGTTAGTTTGTTTCAAAAAGTTTATAATGTTCAAAATGAAAATGATTTATATTATGTTTATTTCAAAAACATTTTATTATATTTGAAAAAAACTTGTTTTATTCAATATATTTTACATGTCAATAATATCTATTAAACACTTTATTATGTTTGAAATACTCTTGGTTTATAATTTTATTATTTTAAATGTGTTGTAGTCAAGTTTAAATATTTTATGGACATATATTAGTGTAGTATTTAATTAATACTTTAACGATTATTGATTTTATGAACTAAATGAACTTATGTTTAAATGTATTTTGGCCTGGATTGTAAATGTTTTGTAGTATTTAATTAATACCTTAGAACACTCTTGGCTTGTAATTTAATGATTTTAAATATGTTATGGTTCAGTGCAGTTAGCTTTAAATATTTAATGGTTATACTATTATAGTAGTTGTAATATTTGAAAAAGTCTTGGTTAAATCTATTGTTTAAATACTCTTCAATCTTAACTATTGTGGAGGCAATGTTCAAAATGATTGATAACTATTAAACACTTATGTTTAAATTTATTGTGCTTCAGATTGTAAATTAATTAATGAATACTTTGGATTTTTAATTTATTGTTTAAATAATTATTAATTTATAGGGGTGAAGATATAATATTTGTTATACTATGTTTGAAATACTCTTGGTTTATAATTTTATAAATGTGTTATGGTCACTATCATACATAATGGCTATCCTTAAATATTCAATAGTTATAGAATTTTTACTATTTTAAATACATAAAAATGTAATAGGACAAATAAATTGCTTAATTCCAATCTATTGAGTAAGTATTACTACATTTTTTTTACTGTCAAAGTTTCATAATAGTTTAAGAAGCTTGTAATTAGTTTATATGCATAAAATAGATTACATAATTTAAAATATTTGAACATGAAAAAATATGAAATATTTCATAAAATAGTAATTTTTATACTTATCAAACTAAAACTCAGGAAGCTGAAACAATCCTCAAGAAACTTGCTCATCCTAAGTGTGATTTGCATCTACCATGTTAGTGCCATATTCAATCTTGGTATTCACATCTTATGTATTGGTCACTATATTACCAACACCTATTATTTAAAATAGATAACTCAATTTTTATAGTGCTCTATCATAAGGAAACTTGTCCACAAAATAATGTAAAACATAGAGTCTCAAGCAAGTCTCTAGATTTTTATCCAATTTATTTCTAAAGTTTTATCTTCATGAAAGATAATACACTAAACACTCTCTCATCTTCCACAAAACCCAAAATAATTATTTTAACAAGTTTATATAATCTAAAATATTTACTAATACTTTATTTTAAGATGCTACTAGGCTAAAAAAAAATTCCATAGCTATGTAATTACACCATTTTCAATTGGGTCACTTAAACATTGAAATTGATCGATCATTGTAATTCCAAATTGTATTGACTGAGATGTTAGTATTTGTTTATTTAAAATACCACTAATATCAACTCCATTAACCTCTATATATTTATATAAATGCTTAATAATTAAACCCATATTTTCATGAAATAAACTGCTAATATGTTCTTGACTGTTAACACTGTTCCAAAAAATGAGATTTTTTACTCCCATGTCATCTAATAACTCATCCCTTTGAAAATGTTCTATAATATTAATATATAAATTTTGGGAGATTTAATTTAATTTAATTTAATTCACAATTTAGATAATATAGTATGTGTTACAGGTACATCTTTAGGTTCAACTCCCACAACTTCAAGTATTCTATAACAAGTGTGCATTGGATGTCATTACCATTTACCATGACACAATTATGATCACTGATAATGAATTTCAAATAACTCTCAAGATTTTGAAAATCTATCAAAATTTTCTATTTTCCAAAAATAGGTCTTTGAAATATTTTGTTTGATGTGTATAATATATCTAAAGATTGACATACACATTTTCTCAAATGTATGAAGTCAACAATATAGATAGATCTCTCCTGGGCAGGTTTCATTAAATAATTAGTTTCCTTCAACATTGATAGAATATCAAATAATGTTAGTAATGTTTTAAAATATATTAAATGGCACAAAAAATATTTTTCTTTATCAACTTCCCTATGGTATTATACATAAAACCTACTAAAGATGGATATTCCTCAAAAACATTGCATGTAGGTTCATATATGGACATCCATCTTATTTCCACATCTTACAGTAATTTTTTTTACCATCAATCACTCCAATCGTAAATTTACGGAACTCAAAAAATCTTTTTGGGCTACATAACATATAATCACACAAGTCACGAATGAGTTCTTCCACTTTTGAGACACTACCAAATGTACTAACAATTTTGTATGTAAGATTAAACTTATGAGCCATGTAATGAATTGGAATCATAAATAGAGAAACTATTGTTTGAATACAAACTCAAATACCACTTCTATGATCCTACATCATTTATTCACCATTAAATCTAACACACACCAGCTTCATAGCTATGGCATAATCATTCATCCCAACTTTATCTCTCAAATTGGATAAAACCAATTTATGAAGGTTTTTTGCATTAAAATTTTCTACCATTTTATGGACAGCTAATAGATGAAATTATGTTGAATAGTTTTTAAAAGCATACACATGCATGAAAACCCATGATGTGCTATGAACTATAGTGAACTCATCGATGGACAGTGAGATGAACAGTGATCTCTTAACACTTTCAAATTTTTCTTCTTAACCATTGCTAGACATTTTACCATTTTGCAAGCATTGCTATCTAACCAATGTGATTGTGGCATATCAAGAAACTCATTATGTTGAAACAAAATCTTATAATCTAAAAATTATAAATAAGTCTGCCCTTTTTTTAAATTGTTGAAAATAGTAGATAACTTTACATATTTTTCCTTAAGATTAGAATGCATAACTTTTCTAAATTGAGCTTTGATTATTCCTGCTTTCTCAACAAGATGTTTTTTTGTTATTTTTTATCATTTTCATATTCACATGCATATCTTACATGCATGCATTCTTCTCCATTTTTCCATCTATATGTTCTTGTTATCTATCCATCTAGGTGCTTCATGGATATATTTTTTTTTCACAATGTTTCTCAATTGTGTCCACTTTAAGTTTCATTTTGTGTTCTTTTCCAAGTTTTCAACTACATATTATACATTTGCATTTTGTTGGAAGATTATTACCATTTTATAGTTATACAAGTTATATAAATGGATATTTTGTAGCCCAATCAACTTGAAAAGACCTTCCTAATATCCATGTACTTCTCTTCTTCCAACTTTTTTGAGTGGAAATTTCAACTAAATTTGGTATCTGAAGAGAACTGCAATTCTCTTCTAAAGTGCCAAGAGGAGTGTCTTCTAGGGGTGGAATGTCATTAATAAAATCTTATGGTAGTGAGATGTTATAATGATTAATTATTTATAATGAAATAGTATCATTGTCAGTGGTGATTTCTGCATTCAAATGGTTTTGAAATTATTCTACAATTAAAAAGAAAAGTTACTAATTTTTTAAAATAAAGTTCTAGAATTACCTGTATTTGGAGTGCATGCCATTTGTGTAGTCTTATTTCTTGGTTTTCTAAAATAAGATAATATGCTTGATTTTCTTGATATTTGTTGTGGTGTTTTACCCTTACCATTACCACCTGATGCCTTCGTAACTAAAGGAGGATATTACAGGACTCAAGATGTA
The DNA here is from genome assembly GCA_037957365.1 of Torreya grandis. Classification (NCBI taxonomy): domain Eukaryota; kingdom Viridiplantae; phylum Streptophyta; class Pinopsida; order Cupressales; family Taxaceae; genus Torreya; species Torreya grandis. Next base: position 1,800,338 of record JARHVA010003591.1, on the reverse strand, counting down.
GACAGGTGATAGTAGTTGGGAAGGCACTACTAGGTGACAATAATATAAAAAAACTAAAATATAATCAGATGAAAATAACCAGCAAGATAGTGATGGTGGGTGGTAAAATGGTTTTGGTTGGTAAAGTGCTACCAGGTGGCATTATGTCTTTAGGTGGTATAATGCTGTCAAGTGGCACACTACAATTAGGTGGCATAGTGTTGTTAAGTAGAAATATATGGTCAGGTGGCATAGTGTTGTTGGGTGATTGTAGTTAGCTGATAGAGTATATTATCTAGTAACAATAGTCAAGTGGTAGTGTGTTATTTAATTGTAGTAGTGAGGTAGTAGAGAGGCACTTGCAGAGATGCAGTCAGGTGGTTACAAGAATGTTGTCAGGCGACCTCAAGACTTAAGAACTTGGCAATGAGGTAAAGAAAGATACTTTGATGGTAATACTTTTGAACATATGTATTATATATATAAGTAAAATTACATGGATGCCCCTATAATTATTGTAAAATATTGGCTAGCTAACCCCTAAAAAAATTGCATCCCAAAATTTTAGGTGAATGGGCCCTATGTTCTACTCCCAAAAGTCACTAGATTCAATTTTTGAAAAATTTAATATTCATGAATTAATGAATATTCACCACTAAAATTTACCTTGGTAACATATATTCATACCATATTCAAGTATTGAACAACATTTTTTTTTAAATGCATTTAATATTTATTATTTTAAATTAATTTAAATTCTGACTTTCCCTCCATTTCAACATAGAAAAAAAATGTTAAACTTTCAATTAAATTAAGTTTTAGGTTACTACATGACATCTGAGTCCAAGTATGAACTCTAACCTTAAGGGTTTTTAATAATGATTCTTCTCTAGGAATGAATGTCTTTGACTTGTTTGATAAAATGTATAAAATACCTATAATCCTAAAAATATGTTATGTATTGTTAATGCCCACATTCATGGCACTCAAAATGTTGATTTTATTCCACTTCTTGTTCCAAATAGTATTCCACTTGTGTTTTTTGAATACCTATAAAATTCAACCCTACTATGACATTGCTTGTAGATAAAAATCTCCAACTATTTTGTTGTCATTTTCCTGGTATCAAATTATCTTTATCCATTAAATATATTTTTTCCCTAAAATATTTTCTCCTTATGCTAGTGTTGTGGAGATTGCGTTTGATTTGGAAAATACATTTGCACAAAACTTTTTGAAAATTTAATGTATTTCAAGGAAAATGTTATATTTTTTGATATATTTTTATTTGAGGCACTACTCTTGTTGCAATACAATAAATGAGTAATTATACCACATTTTTAGAATAATAATTGGTGGAAATAAGTGAGATTTTCTATGATGTTTTGTATTTTTTATACAAATAATACATTATAATATGTATGGGTTGGAGTCAAGGTCATTTGATACTTTATGGTGTTTCTCAACAAAAAATTATTATTTTTAATTTAATAAGTTAGTTGCTACAATAGAACAATAAATGTGAATAATATTAGAAAGGAGAAATAAAACACAATACAAAAACCATTATAATTTCAAACTTAAATTAATCTGATAATTTTCAACCTTTCTAATTTAAGTTTTAAGTTTCACCATTTGTCATGGTAATTTAGTGTTGTAAATAATATATCTCTAAAGTACCCTAAAAATAGTATACAAATGTAGATCATAGTCAGTGTAAAGTTTTGAATTGCAACTGAAAAAGGAATATAAGAGTTATTAAACACAACAATGCACCTATTCTTCCACAAGTGGCTAAAAATCAGTTGCCTAAAAGATTCAATAATCACATTATGATAAATTATAAAACCTATAATAGATTATTTCCAAGATAACATGTGTCTAAAAATATAAATAAAGTCATTGTGCACAATAGCCCATATTATTTTAGCCAACCTGCATCTCCAAAATACATGAAAGATTTGCTCAGGAAGATTGTATACTGGACACCTAAGAGGGTTGATGGAAATAAATTATATGTCATCACCAATAGGTAGTTTTTGAAAGAGGAACTTCCTAGATATGATTTGATACATGATATCATCTTTGGACTTCCAATGGTAGCTTCAAGATGTTGCCATTTAGCTTCACTAAATTTTAATTTTCAATTTGAATTAGCCTTTATTCCAAAACAAAATTTGGAAGGATTTTCTAATAAACACATTTAATCAAAATTTGATCAATCCTATAGATGTTATGCCACTTATAATCCTATCAAATTTAATAAGTAATGAATTATCCACAAATTGAAATTTTTCATTTATAAAAATATAATAGTGTTTTGTAGGTGAAAAACATATTTTAAAATCAACTAACATTTCCATTGATAGCACGATAACTGCCATAAATCTCTAAATTATCATATTTATTTATTAAACATGTGTTTTCCTTTCATCCTATAATTAATAGAAAGGGGAAGACCATTAATTTAAACATGTCTATTACACCAAATGGAGGAATTCAAAAATCTAAGGACATGTTGAAGGGAGTCACCTTTCCATTCTAATAGTTGAGAAGTTTATTTCCAAGCTTCTTACATGTTATTAAGTGGGGTAGACGCTGATATTTTGAAGTGCTTAGGGATCAAAAACTTATCATAAATTTGCACATCTTTCCATTGTCCCTTATAAGTACCAGTTGAGATTTTATGTCAAACAAGAACTTTCCATGGTTTAGAATAGTGAAAATTCCCAATAATCTAATTATAAATCAAAACTTACCTTATATCCAAAGATCCATAACACTAATGCCTCATATGTATTTTGGTTGAATGCATTGATTGAGGAGATGCATTGCATACCTTCACTATCATTACTTTTGGCCTAAATAATTTTTTTAATAAACTTGGTGAAACTGTTATAGCATGATTCAAAAGGGAACCATCATGAAGAATAGTAAACATGTGTTGTAATAAAAACCTTATTATAAACTTTTATTCTATCAATAAAATAAAGAAATTTGGATCCAAAAAAATGAAGATTTTTATAAATTTTGATCAAACACCAATTTCACATGTCACTAAGAGAGACTCCAAGGCCAAAAGGGATATCCAAGTACCTTATAATTTCTCCATGTCATACACATTTCCACTTAGGAGGAATCTAATGGGAATAGGCATCATCTTGAATCATAATGAAATTTAGTCTTATGCGTCACAAGTTTAAAACTTGAAATACCATTATACAGGTCAAGTATATCTATAACATTGCACATTATTTTATTTTTTCAATTATTATAGTTTATCTTTATAAAAAAAAATCTTAGAAAACTGATACTCATCCAGGTGGCACAACACACCATCAATAATATCTCTTAAAATGTATATGAAGATTATTTGATAAGTAATGGTTCAATCACTAACCATTCAAAACTTTATAATATATCTAACTTTTTGTAGACTTAAAAATATAAAATTATTATTATTTTTTAAATGAGTGGATATCCATAAAACTAGTATAACTACAACCTCATTTTTTGTGCTCTTGGCAGGTCTATTTCAAGTTTTATTTAAGGTAGATAAGAAAATGAATGTATGGAAAAACTAGGGTTTTTCATGGTGTAATACTCCATCCTTTTTTTAACTCAATCTATCCCTCCTTTTTGTCCAAAAAATAACCAAATTTATTTTAGATTTAAAGGCCCATATCAATAATGAAATAAATGGAAACCTCTTGACGAACTATAGGTGCATCAATGTCATTGAATAAGAGTCAATAATAACCTTTTAACTAAATTAGATTATAAAATAATTAGTGTCCCTAATAAAACTTGGTTTGAACTACATGTTTGTTGGATTGGGTCCCCATGAAAAGGAGTTACAAGATTGGGTTATGAAGTGTTATAAGGTAAAAGGATTGGTGGATACATGCATTGGAACAAGAGGCTTATTTAATGTTGTTTTTATAGATGAATAGGATCAAGATTAGGTGTTTGAATAAGGACCTGGGTTTTTGGTAAAACATGTCTATTTATGACTCTATGGAAGCACAATTTGAAAATTTTTAAATAGCATCCCAAGGTAACACCAATTTGGAAGAATATTTAATCTCCCTACATATTTATGGGTAGAAGACATTATTTTAAGGATCAAAAACTCCTTTGGGAATATATTTATTTGTTTTGAAAATCATATTATTTATCATGCCAAATTTCATGTTCAAAAGGATGTTATCAAACCTCTTCCTATAAGAATATGGTTAAATACCTGGAGGGAGATATGATTCAACAACCTTTGGACTATGAGATCCTCCCTTTTAGATGTTTGATGTACCAAAAAATGAATCATTTAGCATGGGATTTCCATTTGGATGTAATAGTTGAAAATTATTAGTGAAAAGGAGGAATTTAAGATATAAAAAGAAGAAAGAAAAATCCTAAACCTAAATCTAAAGGGAGGGATAAAGTTCAAGATAAAATTAAGGAAATTAGGATTCTAGATGATTTGAAATATAACCATTTTTTTTTTATTAGAGCAAGAGCATATGATATAGATGAAATAAATATAATGGTATGTTTTAACCTTTTAGGAGTATTCCTAGAGGAGGTGATTGCAATATCAAATAATTTGGAGGAACCTATTACTAACAATAATGTTATTTACTTTTCCCATTATATTTTCATGTAAGTAAATAGACCCACTAGTTCTTTTATGTATGTTCTGATCATTAGTTTCCCCCATTATTTAGATGGATCCAAAAATAGGTTCTGGCGAGCTAAAAAAATTAATATTTTGAATGAAAAACTAAACTCTATTAAATAAATTTTTGACTTATATGGAAATTGATATGGATATTAAAAAATGTTGCAATTTTTCCTAAAATTAATACAACATTAAAATCATATTTGTAATAGAATAATTAGGGAAAAAATATTAATGAAAAGGTAATATAAGAAGATGGTCCTAAAAATCATGTCATTGAGAATTTGGGTAGGGGTAAACTCACCCTACGTTCCTCAAAGGAACACTTATTTATATATTTCTCTTGATGCCACTATTTTTATTGCAATCATTAAGTTAGTTTTTATCTATTTCAATTGGTTTAATATTTTGAATTGGTTATTTTTTATTATGGGAAACAAATAACTACTAGCTATTACTTGTGGGTCATGAATTCCAATTGGCTGCCCTTTTTATTGTAGACAATCTTTTTATTTTAATTTCTATATTTTCTGAATAATATACATTGTGGTGCATTTCCAATATAAATAATGTGTGAGTTAAATATCCTCATTATATTATAGGCTGCTATCATTATTTTAGGACAATTATTTTGTATCCCAGATGAAATAAATCAAACAAAATGTGGACATATAAAAATCCCTCTAGGTATTTTAAATTTTTTTAATTATATGATTTAGGATGTTTGTGTATTTTTAGATTTTCATTCTAGATTAGGTGTTTTTTTTTTTTTTTTAATGGTTTTTAACCCTTATTCTAGTCTCTTTTAACTATTATTTTTGTTCCCTAATTTCTAATATTTAGATAAACTATATGAAACATGTACTAAGGGTCTATACATGTCTAGAACATTAGTGTATAATCCTTAGAGCATACTTGTTTTATTTTTCATTCATTTTTCACATTATGACCATTTGATGTTATTTTTCATACCAATTTGAATTTAATTTATCTATAAATATTTAGCATTGTATTTCATTTACATGAAAGGATATATTGAGAATTTGTTCATTATTCACATGAATGTATCAAGAACTTATAACATTTTATAATAAAATAAAATAATCATTAGAGCATTCACTGAATTATATAAGTTCATGTTAGACACAATATTTTACATGTTTATGATCATTAATGTTTTTTTTTTTTTTTTTGATATTATTATTTTCTAGGGGTCTGAAAAGTAAACAATGTTTAAAAACTCAACTAATCCTCAACACATACCATAAAATATATAATGTTTTCCTTTATTTTTCATATATTGCAGCCAAATTAGCGTAAAGAATAAATAATTTTGTAGGTGATTGGACTCAAATATTAATAAATTTATTGAGGATATAAAAAATGAAACCTGAGGAAAAATAATCATCAAATTATTTTAGGCTTATCTACATTTTTGTCTAAAATGAAATTTTATGGTCTAGACTACCTAGAATGACATTGCATTATACATAGTTTTCATAACATAGTTATATTGTATAGAAAATATTATTTTATTCTCTTCAAATTTTGGGTTATCCACTTGTCACCTCTAAGTGCAGATCTCCAATGTCACCTTCTGACAACCATCACCATATCAAAAAATAAAATTATATTTTCCTAAACCTTGAATATATTTCTCGTTCTTTGGATTTAGAATTAATATATTAGGTTTATAACAACCTATTAAGTTTAACACAGGAAAAATTCCATGACTTTTTTCATCAAAACATGAGTGATCCTCCCAAAGACTTTCATAATTAAACCTATGTGTAGAATTGACTAATACAATTAAAATTATTAAAAGTAAAGAAGTATTAAAAAATCCATTTCCATAAGATTCATATTAATATATTAAAATTATATAAATCATTCTAATTCCATTTAAATATAGTTTCAAATACAAGATTTCATAATAAATAGTTTTAAAACATCATAGTATGCACCCATTCCATTCAGTAACAAAGTGATTAACCATGAATAATTCAATTCTTTCAACCATTAAATGAAAATTACAAGTTTTTAGAATTATTTAATCTATATGAAATAAATAATCACATAAATGTTTAAATTTTACATGATTCCATATTTCAAAATAATATAAAAATAAATTATATTATTTTATCCATGACAAGCATACAAAATTTTGAGTCTTTTTAATGCGAACGTCGAGGAAATAAGAGATCAAATGTAATATCCCCAACCAGTAGGGATATGCAAACACAAGAAGCTCTGATACCACTGTAATATCCCCTTTCAAACAGGGAATATATAAACACATAAAGCTCTTAACAAGATACAATTTGCAAACAAGATTCAAACATGCATAAACAAATCACAGATCTTATCATTCATCCAGCTGATTACAATAGATGTCCTTTCTTATGCCAACCAAAAAAATACTATAGATGAGGTCTTAAAACCCTGAATTCGTGCAAACTGGGAATAAAATTGCAATTCTGGAAGTCTCGGATTTTCTGTGTCGACACACAGACGCCGTCGTCGGTCAATATATCGCCGACGTCGGTCCCTGTAGGTCAGATTTTTGCCGACGTCGATCTTCAGTCGACCGATGTCGGTCACTGTAGCCCTCTGTCTGCCGAGGTCGGTCCCTGAGCTGATCTGAACGGACCTGTACGGATTTAGTATGGCCGCCAACTTGTTTGTTCTTAACCCCTGATTGCTGAACACCCTGATCTGAAGATATACTATTCTAATACAGAATATTTTTATCTGTATAATTTATTGAATCAAAACTAATAAAATAAATACCTGTAATACTGTGGTAACTTCTGAGTGAAGTTATCTCTCAACCCTGGAATTCTGTGATAACTTCTGGATGAAGCTATCTCTCAATTTGGTAATAAATCAGCTGATATCTCACAGCCTCTAAATCACACACAATGAAGAGGGAACGTTCTCCACTGCAATGGAATCCTGGAACCCTTGGCTCAGTCTTCATAGAAGAATTTCTTCAATTTTCAATAATCAATAATCTATGCATAATCAATAATGGCCTCCATGTGAAACCCTTATACCCTCAAAAGATATGCTTGCCCTAATTAGGGTTTTCTTAAATTAGCATTAGGGTTTCTAATTTAAAATTAGAGCAAATAATTAATAATTAATTATTAATGAGACCAAATAATTAATATTTGATTAAATCAATCAAATATTAATATCTCCCTCAATATACGTCGGATCCTCAAACCGATCGAAGCAGGTGAATCAGGGAGTGATTCCGCACATGACCATACCAAAATAAAGGTGCTCCGCTGCATGTCAAATATCCCTAAATAATAGGAGCATCAAGCAAACACGTCTGAAAGACCCTAAATGAAAACCAAATGTAGAAATTCTACGAATCAAAGTCAAGCCAAGCTCCATTATGACCCTCTATCCATCATATTAGCCTACGAAGGTCGCATACTAAGATAATCATCAAGCCTGTCAATGTCCACGAAAAAGGGGACATGACAATCCGCCCCTCCAGAAATTGCTTGTCCCCAAGCAATCTCGAAACAATGAACTACTCGATCCACCTGGATCCCAAATGTAGTTATGCTCTGCACTGCTGTGAATTAATGCAAGTACCTGTAACATCAACAGAAGTATAACAAAGAGGAACCCATAATCAAATTGGCGAACACAACTCAACCGATCTCTGAAATCACAACTGCCCTGGATGTGTCGATACTATAGACTGTGTACTTGGCAACTGCAAATCCCATCTACAAAAGATGGTGTTAATCCATCCCATAACTGATCCCTCTGTAATGGTGGCACAACCAACTGTACCATACTATCAAATGTGTGAGAAGAATCAATCTGGAGACTCGACTCCACTGGTATCCCAAACTCCTCAGAATCAGGTACTCTCAAGTCCTGAATATGTGTGTGATCCTCAACCACATGCTCCTCATAAGCAGCTATAGAAACATACTCATCACCCACACTCAGTGTATTAACATCTGAGTACACCTCCACACTCTGAATGCAAGCATCAGACTCATCCTCACTGTCTAACTCCTGAGTTAGACTCACCTTAAGACAAAGCTCATCCACAACATCCTCAACTACTCCTGCCTGTGAAGATAATACGGATAACTCATTACCTGAAGATGTGTTAATATCTCCCTGTACTGGATCAGCATGACTGTCAAACTCATCATGCAAGTGGCTGCATGTCATAGGGAAAGCGCTACGATCCTTGGGCCTATTAATTAAATTCTTTAACCACATGCAAGCTCTAGGTGAGACATTTCTCCCTTTTGTCCAGACATACCATAAATCTTCTTCCAAAAGTTTAGAAATTTTATCCTCCTCCTCAAACAAGATTGTGAACATAATAGAGTGCATTGATGCCAATATATTGCTAGAATGAAACTCATCTAAAATATTCCAAAATATTTTAAACATCATGCGAATTTCACCAATACAACCTACTAACATCATAATGTTTTCAAATCCATACCTTGCAAATGTTTCAAGTAATATTGCCCTCCTTGAGAAATGAGGGTCTCTAATGTTATCCAACTTTTCGAAGCTTTTTACCATGGCATAAAGTACCTCTCTCATAATCTGATCATCATGAAAATCAAAGCCAGCGATGATCCTCATCATTTCACTAATGTAAGAGAGAGCTGCAAGTCTTACCACCTCATTATGATGTCTCAATAATAGGGGCTTCAGCAACGAATCAAATGCTGGAAATAACGTTGTTTGCATCTCATAAGTATTTGAATGCCCAACCTTGCCTAAATAAGTGTCCAACTCCTCCAAAAATTTTAGAGTGTCATCTGCGTGCTGAAATGGATGATCTAATTTCCTCTTTGCATTGTGCATGCGTTCTTCCAAATCTTTGACATCTGTTAAAGCCATACTGATACCCAAGCTACCCAACAAGATGGCAAGACATTAGTTCTGATGTGCCCAACAGGATGGCAGGAATTTGGCTCTGATACCACTGTAATATCCCCAACCAGTAGGGATATACAAACACAAGAAGCTCTGATACCACTGTAATATCCCCAACCAGTAGGGATATGCAAACACAAGAAGCTCTGATACCACTGTAATATCCCCTTTCAAACAGGGAATATATAAACACATAAAGCTCTTAACAAGATACAATTTGCAAACAAGATTCAAACATGCATAAACAAATCACAGATCTTATCATTCATCCAGCTGATTACAATAGATGTGCTTTCTTATGCCAACCAAAAAAATATTACAGATGAGGTCTTAAAACCTTGAATTCGTGCAAACTGGGAATAAAATTGCAATTTTGGAAGTCTCAGATTTTCTGTGTCGACACACAGACGCCGTCATCGGTCGATATATCACCGACGTCGGTCCCTGTCGGTCGGATTTTTGCCGACGTCGGTCTTCAGTCGACCGATGTCAGTCACTGTAGCCCTCTATCTGCCGAGGTCGGTCCCTGAGCTGATCTGAACGGACCTGTACGGATTTAGTACGGCTGCTAACCTGTTTGTTCTTAACCCCTGATTGCTGCACACCCTGATCTGAAGATATACTATTCTAATACAGAATATTTTTATCTGTATAATTTATTGAATCAAAACTAATAAAATAAATACCTGTAATACTGTGATAACTTTTGAGTGAAGTTATCTCTCAACCCTGGAATTCTGTGATAACTTCTGGATGAAGCTATCTCTCAATTTGGTAATAAATCAGCTGATATCTCACAGCCTCTAAATCACACACAATGAAGAGGGAACGTTCTCCACTGCAATGGAATCCTGGAACCCTTGGCTCAGTCTTCACAGAAGAATTTCTTCAATTTTCAATAATCAATAATCTATGCATAATCAATAATGGCCTCCATGTGAAACCCTTATACCCTCAAAAGATATGCTTGCCCTAATTAGGGTTTTCTTAAATTAGCATTAGGGTTTCTAATTTAAAATTAGAGCAAATAATTAATAATTAATTATTAATGAGACCAAATAATTAATATTTGATTAAATCAATCAAATATTAATATCTCCCTCAATATACGTCGGATCCTCAAACCGATCGAAGCAGGTGAATCAGGGAGTGATTCCGCACATGACCATACCAAAATAAAGGTGTTCCGCTGCATGTCAAATATCCCTAAATAATAGGAGCATCAAGCAAACACGTCTGAAAGACCCTAAATGAAAACCAAATGTAGAAATTCTGTGAATCAAAGTCAAGCCAAGCTCCATTATGACCCTCTATCCATCATATTAGCCTACGAAGGTCGCATAATAAGCTAATCATCAAGCCTGTCAATGTCCACGAAAAAGGGGACATGACAATCCGCCCCTCCGAAAATTGCTTGTCCCCAAGCAATCTCAGAACAATGAACTACTCGATCCACCTGGATCCCAAATGTAGTTATGCTCTGCACTACTGTGAATTAATGCAAGTACCTGTAACATCAACAGAAGTAGAACAAAGAGGAACCCATAATCAAATTGGCAAACACAACTCAACCGATCTCTGAAATCACAACTGCCCTGGATGTGTCGATACTGTAGACTGTGTACTTGGCAACTGCAAATCCCATCTACAAAAGATGGTGTTAATCCATCCCATAACTGATCCCTCTGTAATGGTGGCACAACCAACTGTACCATATTGTCAAATGTGTGAGAAGAATCAATCTGGAGACTCGAATCCACTGGTATCCCAAACTCCTCAGAATCAGGTACTCTCAAGTCCTGAATATGTGTGTGATCCTCAACCACATGCTCCTCATAAGCAGCTATAGAAACATACTCATCACCCACACTCAGTGTACTAACATCTGAGTACACCTCCACACTCTGAATGCAAGCATCAGACTCATCCTCACTGTCTAACTCCTGAGTTAGACTCACCTTAAGACAAAGCTCATCCACAACATCCTCAACTACTCCAGCCTGTGAAGATAATGCGGATAACTCATTACCTGAAGATGTGTTAATATCTCCCTGTACTGGATCAGCATGACTGTCAAACTCATCATGCAAGTGGCTGCATGTCATAGGGAAAGCGCTACGATCCTTGGGCCTATTAATTAAATTCTTTAACCACATGCAAGCTCTAGGTGAGACATTTCTCCCTTTTGTCCAGACATACCATAAATCTTCTGCCAAAAGTTTAGAAATTTTATCCTCCTCCTCAAACAAGATTGTGAACATAATAGAGTGCATTGATGCCAATATATTGCTAGAATGAAACTCATCTAAAATATTCCAAAATATTTTAAACATCATGCGAATTTCACCAATACAACCTACTAACATCATAATGTTTTCAAATCCATACCTTGAAAATGTTTCAAGTAATCTCGCCCTCCTTGAGAAATGAGGGTCTCTAATGTTATCCAACTTTTCGAAGCTTTTTACCATGGCATAAAGTACCTCTCTCATAATCTGATCATCATGAAAATCAAAGCCAGCGATGATCCTCATCATTTCACTAATGCAAGAGAGAGTTGCAAGTCTTACCACCTCATTATGATGTCTCAATAATCGGGGCTTCACCAACGAATCAAATGCTGGAAATAACGTTGTTTGCATCTCATAAGTATTTGAATGCCCAACCTTGCCTAAATAAGTGTCCAACTCCTCCAAAATTTTTAGAGTGTCATCTGCGTGCTGAAATGGATGATCTAATTTCCTCTTTGCATTGTGCATGCATTCTTCCAAATCTTTGACATCTGTTAAAGCCATACTGATACCCAAGCTACCCAACAAGATGGCAAGACATTAGTTCTGATGTGCCCAACAGGATGGCAGGAATTTGGCTCTGATACCACTGTAATATCCCCAACCAGTAGGGATATGCAAACACAAGAAGCTCTGATACCACTGTAATATCCCCAACCAGTAGGGATATGCAAACACAAGAAGCTCTGATACCACTGTAATATCCCCTTTCAAACAAGGAATATATAAACACATAAAGCTCTTAACAAGATACAATTTGCAAACAAGATTCAAACATGCATAAACAAATCACAGATCTTATCATTCATCCAGCTGATTACAATAGATGTCCTTTCTTATGCCAACCAAAAAAATATTACAGATGAGGTCTTAAAACCCTGAATTCGTGCAAACTAGGAATAAAATTGCAATTCTGGAAGTCTCAGATTTTCTGTGTCGACACACAGACGCCGTTGTCAGTCGATATATCGCCGACATCGGTCCCTGTCGGTCAGATTTTTGCTGACGTCGGTCTTCAGTCAACCGATGTCAGTCACTGTAGCCCTCTGTCTGCCGAGGTCGGTCCCTGAGCTGATCTGAACGGACCTATACGGATTTAGTACGGCCGCCAACCTGTTTGTTCTTAACCCCTGATTGCTGAACACCCTGATCTGAAGATATACTATTCTAATACAGAATATTTTTATCTGTATAATTTATTGAATCAAAACTAATAAAATAAATACCTGTAATACTGTGATAACTTCTGAGTGAAGTTATCTCTCAACCCTGGAATTCTGTGATAACTTCTGGATGAAGCTATCTCTCAATTTGGTAATAAATCAGCTGATATCTCACAGCCTCTAAATCACACACAATGAAGAGGGAACGTTCTCCACTGCAATGGAATCCTGGAACCCTTGGCTCAATCTTCACAGAAGAATTTCTTCAATTTTCAATAATTAATAATCTATGCATAATCAATAATGGCCTCCATGTGAAACCCTTATACCCTCAAAAGATATGCTTGCCCTAATTAGGGTTTTCTTAAATTAGCATTAGGGTTTCTAATTTAAAATTAGAGCAAATAATTAATAATTAATAATTAATTATTAATGAGACCAAATAATTAATATTTGATTAAATCAATCAAATATTAATATCTCCCTCAATATACGTCGGATCCTCAAACCGATCGAAGCAGGTGAATCAGGGAGTGATTCCGCACATGACCATACCAAAATAAAGGTGCTCCGCTGCATGTCAAATATCCCTAAATAATAGGAGCATCAAGCAAACACGTCTGAAAGACCCGTAATGAAAACCAAATGTAGAAATTTTGTGAATCAAAGTCAAGCCAAGCTCCATTATGACCCTCTATCCATCATATTAGCCTACGAAGGTCGCATAATAAGCTAATCATCAAGCCTGTCAATGTCCACGAAAAAGGGGACATGACATCAAAACTGAAGTTGAGACATATATAAGAAGAGGGAAACTATCATTAAGGATTTACCAACAACCAAATATCATTTTGATGTTGGTGTAAATTTATAATTACACCTTACTACTTAAGTTTGCATAAGATAATTTCCTTAGGTTTTCTAATAATCCTATTTGGAAAGACAATTTTCACTAAAGTTCAAGTTGCTCACCCACATGGTAACTTGCACCAAAGTCCAAGTTACATATTAAGATGGAAATTATGAACCCACTTGTATTTATTCATCCCTTTGCATTAATTAGATCTTTTAGGATATATAAATGAAGGATTATCCCTCTTGTATTTATGTGTAGAATGGTGAGAGAGTGTGGTAGATTTATTGTAATTTGATTTATTTCATAATGTGAATTATATCATTATGTTGTCACATTTTATTGTTTGTTAGTTAATCTTGGTTTTTTGATCCTATGATTGGACTATGTCCCATTTTTCAATATGGTATTAGATCCATGAGAAGTCTAGCTTCATTTTTTTATGCTCCTTAGAGTACTTGGGACACCTACAACTCTAGATTTTAGAGGAGGTATTTTTCACAATTATGGGTGTTTTTAAGGATGTTCAAGGAGGTATTATTTCATGAATTTTTATTTTTCCAAAATTTTGAGTGGATTTGTATATCTCGTGTATAAACCATGTTTTAGGATGTATTATTTTGTAATCTTAAACATTTTGGGGAAGTTTTAAGGGGATGTGTTCGTAAGGAGTATTTTGGGAGTTTTTACCTCTACATGTGTGTCTAAAAGGGCCTAAAACCCATAGGATGATTTAAAATGTGTAGCGATTTGATTTTTTTCAAGGAGATTTTCCATGTGGGGGTGTGCTTATAAGTGTTTTGTAATTTCTAAGCATATTTTTTTGAAAATTTTTAGCATAAATTTCATTTTATAAAAAAATATGGGCATTTTTATTAATTTTTGGATATTTTCTTAATTTTTAATTTTTTTAGAAAGCCTTTATTATTATTTTTTAACTTGTTTTAAACATCAAAAAAATTATAAGCATTTTTTAAAATTTTATGATTGTAGTTTTTTAATATTATTTTTACCCTAATTTAGATTAATAAGTTAGATTAATGTAATTAAGATATAACTTTGAAATATAATTAAAATAAATATATATGGATTTAAAGTATACATCTAAATGTAAATGATTGATAATTGATTATTCTAATTTGATTATGTCATGTGCTAAATATGATAAGAACTAAAGAGATCATGATACTTAGTTCTTTTGGTTGACTACCTGACTATGACTATGCTCTAAAAGTGAAAATTGGGGATAAACACATACATGGTCTATTCATTTCAAGAAATAATATGATACCTGCATTGGGTCACTTCTATAGGATTAGGTCAATATTGCATGTCAATACTAAATTGCTAATCAAAATTGACCTATGTATAAGTGTGGCACAATGACTGTATGGTCACCTGTGACTATATTTTTTTCTTTGTGTTTTTAATCTCTAACCCTGATGCTACACAAAGGTCAAAAATATAGTTTTATTTGCCTTAAAACCATGGATAATCTTGTGAGGGATATAAACCTATAAAAATGGGTTTAGTGTAATTTGTTAATTTAACTGTGATCACCCCCATCTGATGATTGGTCATTGTCTATTATCTAATACTTTAAGAATGGAAATAAAGCCCCACATATTCCTACCACCTAGTGTGATTGTGTAATTTTGATCATTCACCATGTATATGTAGCTAATGATTGGATTTAGTGTTTGACAATGCTTATTTTTCCTACATTTTAAGTGTTTTAAACTTGGCTTGTGACTAATCCTAGTGATAGGTCTGAAAATTGGGAAGAATAAGGTGGAATACTTAGTGTGCAATAGTGTTTATGTGTTTCATAGAAAAGTGATAGATCATTTTTTAGTGAGACATTTATTTGTTTATATGTGGATCCATTTAAATAATTCCTCATGCCCTTGATATGCTAAGCTTGTGGGTTGACCTTAAGCATGGTTTTGACTTTATAAAATAGACATTGTTGAGAGTGGGATTGTTCTAACTAGTGTAGGTTTTTATCAAATGATGATAATAATTATAACCATCCAAACTAACCCATGTATAGGTGGATTACTATGAAATTCTAAAGATGTTTGTGTAGGTTATTTAGCCGGTTTAAAGTAGAAACTGGACCTATTTTTGGTGTATAAAAACTTGGCAAAGGGTTGACTCATAAGATATCATGAATTTGTGAAAGGATGATGAATTAGGTCTTTTTTAAGGTTATCAATTCATGTGTGATAGATGTGTGCCAAGTTTTTCATTGTCAAGTGCCAAATTCTAGATTTAGTATCTACAAATGCACCCCTTTTATTCTAGTAATGTAATTTCTAGAGTAAAAGGATAAAATATACATGAGTGTCTATAGACAAACTTTTTACTTTTGGGAGATGGATTCAAATGTGTATTTTCACTAAATCAAAACCTAAAATGAGAATGAAGTAGTCAATGTCCATATTTGAAATATGAAACATAAAAATTGAAAGAGTAAGGGTTAGATTACACATGTGTGTTGGTGTAAACTAATTTGTCTTCATAGTTCATTATAGATGATGATTCATCTTTAAAGTATTAGAGAGTTGAGGTGATCATGCAAAAAAATTGTGTAACTATGTAGGATCTTTAGTTGGGAAGTAAATATGCCCAAAACATCATGAGTGTGTGTAAAATTACACAACGTACTAACCCAAATAATTATGTAGGAAAAGATAGAGAGAATTGATCAGGCAAGATTCATCTCCAAAAGAAAACACTATGCAGGTAAAAGAGAGAATCGATTAGACAAGGTTCTCTCATAAATAAATCAAACATTGGATATGAATTATAGATTAAAATGTAGTGTTTTCTATATTTTTATCAAGTTTTATCCATGTAAAAGAAACAAAGCATTATCATAAAGGAATGAACAACATTCAGCCCAATCATGTATAGAGGTTTGATTGTGATGTTTTTATCAATGTAGAATATAATGAAAGATCAAAAGATAATGTACCATCCACATACCCCCATCATGATCATATATTTGATAAATAAAAAGTGTAATGACAACCATTTTCCATTAGTTGTATCTATTTTATTGTGTATATGTACATGAATCAATACCGTACCCCATGACTATTGAAAAATGTTTCCATTAATGTCAATTTGAATCTGGTAAAGATGTATGGTGAGTGGTATTTTAGATGATTTTAATGAAACCTAATGTCTCCTTTTTGAGATATAATTTGAAGGCAACCTAATGATTCTTCTATTGGTTGATGTCAAGTTCAACATCATGATTTAAGTCAACTTGATGATAGTCAGTATTATCACAAAGAGGTTTGATGATCAAGTACGTAATGAATCATTATTATGAGTATCTATGTCTACATGATATCATGAGAACATGTTGATCAAAAAGATATTTTTTCAATGTGTTTGAGTGCTAATCCTTGAGTACAAGGTGTCTTGAGAAGCCTAGTCATATCATGAGCATGTGTATGGTGAGCATGAATAGGTATTTAAATAGGTATTAAATTTTTTGAGGAGAATTTAATGAATGTGATAGATGTTTATAAGCATAAATAAGTGTTTCAAGGTCATTTTTTAAGTTTCAATTACTTAAGAGGCCTAGTCATGACATGTAAATTCCTAATGAGATAGTTTGAGCATGGTCGATTGGTGGTATGAATTAAAAAAGTAATAATATCTCATATGAATTTTATTTATCATTTATATGAGGCATTTTATCACACATTTTATTCTCAGGTTAAGCCTATAAGGGTAAGACCTTAAGTTCAAGTTTACAACTAGACTAGTTCTACACCCTGCCCGACCTAATGAGGCATCATGAGTTATTGTCAAGACATATGAAGGATTTTAGGTTGTTTTTAATCATGAGATAGGTTTTATTGAATTATATTTAGGTTTTGAGAGTTAAATTGAGATATTTATATCATGAAAGAAGGCATGAAGGACAGTTAAAGGCTTAATAAGGTATGAATACTATGGTGTAGAGAGAATATAAGCCTAATGGGGTGTGAGGTTTTGTTTCTAATGAAATAATGGATATGTGAGTATTTTCATAGGTATGATATATTTTTTTAAGCATGTTAACAAATTTTTAGGTTATGGTTTACAAGAAGAATCATGAAAAGGGGTTTTAAGGTCTCTTGAGTACACAGAATGAAGGGTTCTCAACCCGAAAATGACTTTTAGGTGTTTATTAGAATGTTTAACCTTTGAATGGGAACTTGAGATGTTTACGAGAGATGGTTAAGGGTCATATATAATATCTCTAGGCATTATTTTTGTAAATAAGGGGTAGTCCTTTATGAATAATTGTTAACACCAAAAATAAT
Source organism: Torreya grandis (assembly GCA_037957365.1). Lineage (NCBI taxonomy): Eukaryota > Viridiplantae > Streptophyta > Pinopsida > Cupressales > Taxaceae > Torreya > Torreya grandis. The sequence continues at coordinate 1,782,111 of JARHVA010003591.1, read as the reverse complement.
GTTAACCCTCTCTAAAACCCTAACAATGATCCAATGTGAAATATATTGTTAAAAATAGATAAAAATGTTATAAAATGACTATAAAAACTACTTTATAATATATTAAACTCTCGCAGACATTCTCCAGGTGTGATTGGTTTGTCAGGTGTGTGAGTAGATCCTATTGGAAAGTGCTAATTTCTTAGAGATTTATTGTAGCAGTCAAACTTGACCAATTCAAAGTATGAAAATAATTTTATAGAGAAGGTTGATACTTTTATTTTATTTAAATTATGTTTTTTTACAGGTTAAAACCCTCATGTGTGCCAAACTGGACATCTATTTTGACCAGTCACTAATAGGCCTAATGGTGAAAATAGTGAGAAACTTAGGTAGCAGTGAGAAGATTATTAGGGATGTGTTATCATGGAATATGGATTAAAAAATTTCATGGGTATGTTTTTAAATAATTATAATACATTTTAATTTTAGATACAAGTTTTGGTGGTCAGTAAATATGATGAAAATTTTTCTCAGAAGTTGACCTATTTGATTCAGATGAGACATAAAGATACAAAGTCATGAGATTGGTCTGCACTACCAATATTGACATTTGGCCATATTATATTTATATTTAATAATGGTATAATTATCTCATAATATCATCCACATTCATCATGAGTCTCATTAAAATGGTCATGCAATTGATTGAAGGTCATTATCACCATGATTGTGCTTTAAGGTAAACTAGCAGTTCTAGGTAAGCAAGTTATAGTGATGACTTTAGGACTCTATGCCCTGAGTTGAAACATATAATGTACATAATGTTTATATTTTATATGTTATATACTATCCATTCTTTTTATAAGATTTGAAAGTCATCAAAATTAGTGAAAATGTTGAATCCAAAATGGCTTGACTGGCTGAGTGAGGTTTGTGAGAGAGAAGGTCAACAAATTGGTCTACAAAACCAATAATTGCCATTAGAGATTATGATATATTTAGTTGAGGTTATTATAAGGATTTTTTAGGATCATTTTCATTCATTTTAATTGATTTATTATGATTTTTTAGGTGTCAAAAGTTCAAGTTTTTATGACTATGTTTTGAAGCTAGTTGGTAGTTCAAAGTGAGCATTTTGCAGATAAGAGTTTGAACATACATACCCTGAGTTGAAGTATATAATCAAGTTTTTTATGACCCTAATTTTATTAATTTTTTTAATATGTAATTTATTTCCATGTTTTTTTATCCAATTGGTGTTTTATCTTAAGTAGTTCAAGATAGACTTTCAGGGTATACATAGGCCTAGTTGTGAACAGTGTTAATGATGTGCTTCAAAAGGTTGTTAGAGATTAAAGATGTCATGGACCTAATATTATATTTTTAAGGGTATGTTAGAGTTAAATATTATTTTTTACTTTTTTTATATATTTTTAATTTTTTATAAAGAGATAAAAGGGTAACGTGTGTTAATGAAGGCCTAATTGAATTAGGTTTCCTTAAGGCCTAAAAGAGGTTTTGGTATTTCAAGTTGTGGATGACCTATTTCAATTATTTATTCATGTATTAAATGTGTTATATGAATTATTTTAAGGATAATCCATGTGTGAAAATTTATATGGCCGACCAAGAGGTATATGATCAAGAGACATGTATATAACAAGGTAGTTTTAGGCCTATTTGAGTATGTAAAAGATAAATAAATAAAAATAAAACATTGGTAAATATAATGAGGTATAGTAAATATTATAAAATTTTAATATATATTTTGTATATTAAAATCAAATTTATATGACCTAATCTATTTTGAAGAAACTTATTTAAGCAAAGAAGCCTAGAAGGTAGTTTGAGAGGGATAAACTAGTAATAAGAGATAAAGAAGGTGATCATCATCTATTATGTGAGAAAAAAGGTGTTTTTAAGGTGACCAAAATAATTAGGTAGTTGAGTGGGTGCTGAGTCATTTAGGGGGTTGGTGCTTCCTTGCTAGTGGGTTCTAATTAAATCCTAGTCAAGTGGGTGTTTGGTTAATTGGGGTTGGTATTCCATGTGAAGTTGGTGCTTCACTAAACTTGATCTTTTGACTTATAGGACTATATTCCATTTTAAAGGATCAATGTGTTTTATTCCCCTTGAGGGTTTTACACATATATGGTGTATTGACTTGTGTAATCTTGTTCTATGTTTTTATAATTGATTACTTATGCATTACTTGATCTATATGTTGATGTGATGGTTCATGTATGCTAAGAAGGAATTGAAAGAAAATTTTTAAGTCACTGATTCACCCCCCCCTCTTAATGATTTTTATTCCAACATTTGGTATCAGAGCATGTCTTTTAAATCAAGCCTAATAACCTAAAGAATAACCTAGAAGTAAGGATGGCTAGTCAGTAAGCACAAGTGGTTTCACTACCAATAATGCTTTGTTATCAGATGGGACTAATTATGCCTTTTGGATCATCAGAATGAGGACATATCTTATGTCAATGGGACATGACATATGGTAGTTATTTGTGGGTGGATATACTCCACCTCCTATACTACCAACTAATGCAATAGGTAAAAAGGACAGTGAGAGAAATTCCAAGGAAAAGAATGCCATTCTATGTCACCTATTATAGGCATATTTTGTGAAGGAATGCACTATGAGTCAACCAAGGTGATGTGGGAAAAATTTAAGAATATATATGAAGGAGATACCAAGATAAATATGGCCAAGTTCCAAACTCATAGGAGATAATTTGAAAGTCTGAATATGAATGAAGATGAAACCATTGCATCTTACCTATTAAAGGTTGATGAAGTTGTCGATGTTGTTAGATGATTGGGAGAATAAGTGAAAGAGTCTATAGTTTTTAAAAAGGTATTGAGATAACTAACTCTTAATTTTGATTCTAAGGTGTCTAAAATAAAAGAGATATAATATTTAGACAAACTATTGGAACACAACTAGATATTGAGAGGGAGGTGAATCAATATATCAATTAAAACTAGTTAGTTAAACAATTTTCAAGTAAATTGAAACATATATGTAGATCAAATAAAATATGTAGATATCACACAAAATTATATACACATGACACTATATTTATATGTGGAAAACCTAAAGGAAAAAACCATGATGAGAATCTCTACTAGAATCTACTGTTATAATCCAACCTCACAATCAAAACTTTACTAGTTACACATTGAAGGGTAAAAACCCTAAGGAGACACCAATCCCCTAATTTAATATCTTCAACTCTAAATAATAACCTACTCCCTAATCTAATCACCAACTTATTTTATTTGATGGCACCAACCTATTAGATTCTTTTATAGAGATATAACTCTAGATTATAGCATAGATTCATAAATGAATATAAATCTCTATTCTTTGTTACATGTCTAGTATGTAACCAATCATACTTACACATTATCTTTGTGCCTTTATTACTCTCTACCCCTTTGTCTCTATGTCTAGATCTATCTCTATATGACACACTTCATCTATCTCACACTCAGCTTCTTTGTGTCTCTATATTTTCTATTTGACACAATTTGAATAGCTCTATTAGTAGTAAACTTTGCATTTGTCCTAGATGTCATATATATAAATAATTGATCTAGGGTTACATATTTTTGTTGTGTTCACACTTATTCATAAGCACATCACACTCTATCTTGGACTTAGCTCATTATGACTTTAACTTTAAGTTTCTTATGTCTCAATTTCATGCATCATCACCATGATGTCTGGTCTCATTACTATCTATAGCATTTTTTGGACTCTAGTTTTGATGTACATGCTCATGAATATATATTTAATTATTTATATTGATCAATATCATTATCTATATTATAATATAGAGTTTAATTTCATGTTCTTACATGTTCATATGTCTAACCATTAGACTAAACATAACTTTATTTATTGATCATTGATATTATGTTTGACACCATGATCTAATGGTCCATATTCAAATGGCTCAAATTTAAAATGCATCCATTTGATTGATCTCTAACAGGCTCATGTTATTTATTTGATCCTTGTACACTTCCAAATTTTAGATTTGTCTTTTGTTAAATGTCATGCTCTTTATCCTATCTCATTACTTCTTAGGTCTTTGGATTGATTTCACTCTGTCGATCTTTTCAAACTTACTCAATCTTTAACTTGAAACTATGTTGATAAACATCAATCACTTCATTTCATTTGAGTCTACTCACTCAATTGGATCTCCTTATATGATCATCCACTTTCCATCAAATCTTTTGACAAGCTTGATATTTATCTCTACTAAGTTTATGCTCATTGGATATCTATCTGATAAGCTCCATGAATGTGACACTTGCCACTAACAGATTTACTCAGAGGTCTTTTTAATAATTTGACTTTATTTCACTTTGTTGGATCTACTTATTATGATTAATTCATAGTCATTGATCAAGCTAGGATAAATATAAAGTCTAAAACTTAGGAAATATTAAGTCCTTTGATCACTGCTCAAGTCGATAATTACTAGGTCGAGGGGTCAGTTTCACAATGATAATAAAGGATTAATTTATCACTTAAGATACTCAGTCTAGGATATATCTAGTCACCATCAAAAGAGAACATGTCTATTGATTCCATGACTTAAACCCTTAGGGTTTTACTAAGAAACCCTATTCAGTTTGAAAGCAAAGATAATTCAATTCTGAGCTCATTCTTTCTCATTTGAAACTCTAGACCACATATTCAAGATGTTCTTGAAAATCCCATAATAGATCTTATATTTGTTTCCTTTGAAAATCTCCATAAATTATCTTTTTAAAAGAATTAAAACTTTTCAAGACCCTATATAAATTGTGACTATGGAGACCGTTTCAATGTACTTAGAAGGCTAACTTTGCACCTGCATAACTATTGTTTCACTTAGTCACATGACCTAAAAATTAACACATATGATCTTCTTACATAAGGGATTCCATAAATATAACCATTTACTCCTAAATTTTTCATACGTGCAAGATATGACATCATAAAAATGCATGTTTATCTCTTTCTTGCAATCTATAATTTTGACTAAGTGTTGGAAAACGCTATCAAAAAGGCTGGGAGTCCAACTTTTATCAAGCATATATTTTGTCATGCTACATCATGTGTCCTAGTATTTATCACATATAAACTAGGAAAAAAATGAACAAACCCATATGATCATTTTATCCTCAGACTTCCATATTTATGAAAATTGACCTCATCAATATGCTTACTTGGATTTACTAAACCCTTTTTCAATTCGGCTAAGTATAAAAACTTAGTGATTTTTATCTAAGTATCCAACTTTTCATGCCCATATCTTCAACCACACTTCCTCACATGATTTCAAATATGGTGCATAATAATTAGGGACTAGTGTGATCACAACCATGTGACTAGCTCCCCCATACTCATTCACATAGTAATGGTGATATCAACAAAATGCCTTCTCATCTTTTCCTATTATAGACCCAAAATGTCGAGATGATAAATATGAAGAACTAGATGAATTACATTCATGCACATAAGCATTCCAATCATCCTTAACCTCTGGTAGGATCCTTTGCATATCCTCTAATCACCATAATTAGTATTAAACATCAATGGCATGCTCATAATGTCCCTTTTAACATTAGTGACTATCATATTTCCATCAAACTCCCCCTTTATCATTGATGGTAAACTAAATTCTCTGATCTTCTAATATTCACCTCCTTCTTTGGCATTGGTCGCATTGGATTCTGATGAGTATGAACTAAAACTTTTCATACCAAACTTGATCCCTCTTAGGTAATGACATATTTTCCTAATACTCAACTTGGAGACTTGATTTACTTCTTTTTTTGACATTTACACTTTTGCTCCAAACTTTTGCAGAAAGCATTTTGCTCTTCTTCTCCCACAGAGAGTATTTTGCTCTTCTTCCCCCCATTTTACATCAGTGGCAAAGGGATTATTTTTTATTTTCTATCCAAAAATATATAACCATCAAATCATTAGAGTATTGCAAAGATATACATACCTAAGTTTCCTTTTCATTCTTCTTCTAGGAATGAACATAGCTTCTTTGGGACTCCCCCTGGATTCATGCCATATCACTAGGATTTAGTGATGTGGTGTAGAATCCATCACTCCCAAATTTTGTCTCAAATATTCAAATTATTCCTTGTGAATAGGTTTTATGAATATGTCTGCAATTTGATCCTTAGTTGGTACATATTCTATTGTGACCTCTTGATTTACAGCCCTCTCTCTTAAGAATTAATAATTGATTGATATGTGTTTGGTTCTTGAATGCATCATTGGATTATTTGATATATTTATATCACTTGAATTATCACAAAGAATAGAGATAGGTACCTTGTACTCTACCTTTATATCCTTGAGTGTTTTCTTCATCCACAATACTTGAGTGCAACATGCCACTACTGCTACATACTCTACTTTTGCTGTAGAAAGAGTATCTGAATCTTTCTTTTTTCTTAGCCATGAAACAAGTCTATTTCCTAAAAAAATTGACCACCATTAGTGTTTCTTCTATCATCCACACTCCCTACACAATAAACATTTATATATGTTGTCAAGGTGAAATATCCACTTGCAAGATACCATAGGCCATAGTCAATTGAGAAGAACCTCTTGCAGTAGATTACCTCCTATAATAGATGTAGTTAAAATGTGCAAAAATAAAATAAATCTTACAAATAATAGAAACACAGAAAGCTTATATTGATCACAGGCCACTTTAAGGGGGCAACCTCCTTTGAGCAAGCTCAATACAATAAATTAATAGATGCCTTTATTGGGCCTCAACACTTACTTATATACTAACTCTATTCTAACAACTACTACTTCCCTTGTATGTGGGATAATTCAAATATGCTCTAAGGGATGACTTACAAAGCATATGCATCCATATAAATTATTACACTAATATTACAAAGAGAAGGGTAAGGCATGGGTTCCTAACATCCCCTCCCCCTTAGAAAAAGCTTTCCCCTCAAAGCTTCAAATGTTGGAATTGTTCTTGAATCTGGAAGAGTGGTTCCCATGTTGCATCTTTTGGTTGCATGCCATGCCATTAGATTAAGACTTATATGATGGAGTGGGATCAAAGTTGGTGGTTACACCTGTCCAAGATTGCTTCTAGATTGAGAAGGATGGAGCCTTCATTATCAAGTGCTGGTAAAATTGTCTGCACTCAGATGTTAGATCCAAGAACTTGCTTCAAACAGGAGACATGAAAGATGGGATGAAATTGGGAGGAAGTTGGAAGCTCTAATTTGTAAGCAATTGACCCAATCTTTTGGAGAACCTTATATGGCCCATAAAACTTTGGAGCAAGCTTTTGGTGCCCTTTTAGTTTCAATGATGATTGCTTGTATGGCTGCAAATGAAGAAAGACCATATCACCAAGTTGAAAGGTCCACTCAAAGCGATGTTGATAAGCCTATTACTTCATTTGGTTCTATGCCATGTGGAGATTGTCTCGCAAGGTGTAGAGAATCTGATCCCAATTTGGAAGAGTAGTGTTAATTGCCTGAACTGGTGAGTTGCCAAGATTATATGGAAGAAGTGGTGGCGGCGCTTGACCATAAAATGCTTGACAGGGAGTCATTTTGGTGGAAGTGTGGTATGAGGTATTGTACCACCATTCAACTAGGGGAATCCACTTGGCCCATTGATGTTGTTGTTCTAAAGCAAAGTAATGAAGGAAGGTCTCCAAGCATTTGTTGACTATTTCTATCTGGCCATCTATTTGTGGGTGGTACCCAGAGCTCATTCTCAACTATTTTCATGTGCGATGAAATAGTTTCATCTAAAAATGGTTGGTGAAAGTGGCATCACGATCTGAGACAATTGAAGAAGGAATTCCATGAAGATGAAAGATCCGATCCAAGAAAACTTGTGTAACTATGGAGGCTGTGTATGGGTGGCTGAGTGCACAAAAATGACTATATTTGGAGAGGTGATCAACTACAACTAGGATCACTATCTTTCCCCCAAATTTAGGGAGGCCCTCAATGAAATCCATGGAAATATCTATCTAGATCCTAGTAGGAATGGGCAAAGGCTCGAGGAAACTAGGATTCAATGTGGTTTCACCTTTGTTTCATTAGCAGGTATCACAATTACCCACCATCTATTTAATTTCAGCTTTCATGCCTTTCCAAAAGAAGTGTCGACGTGCCTGCTCATAGGTTTTGAGAAATCTTGAGGGCCCAGCTGAGGGGGAAGCATTGTTTTCATAGAAGACAGCCTGATGTAGGTCTAGACTTTGGAAAAGCACTAGATGACCCTTGTATCATAGAGAAACACCATCCCATGAATAATGTGGTACTATAGAGGGGTTAGTGGCCAATTAATGAATGAGGTGGCATAAGGAGGGATCATTTGCATACCCTTATTGGATAGATTCCAAGCATTTCAGAATGGGCATTGAGATGGCAGAGAGGGAAGGCTAGTCCTCAAAGGTTCTTGAGAGAGCATTAGCCACAACATTGTATTTTCCCTTCTTATAAGTGATCTCATAATCATAACCCATGAGTTTGTTGACCCACTTTTACTGAGCTGGGGATGAGACCCATTGTCCCAAGAAATATTTCAAACTCTGATGATTAGTTTTGATGCAAAAATTATTTCCCAGTAAGTAGGGTCTCCATTTTTGTACTACATGTAAAATTTCCATCATTTCCTTTTCATATGTAGACAAAGCTAAATTATGGCCAAAAAGGGATTTGCTAGTGAAGGTAATTGGTCGCCCTCTTGGAGAAGAACATCACCCAAGCTGATGCCACTAGCATCACTTTGGATGGTGAAAGTTTGGTGAAGTCTAGCAGTGCCAAAACTAGTGTGCTACACATAGCCTGTTTGAGTTTGATGAATGCCTAATCAGCTGTTGCACCCCAGGTGAAAGCATCCTTCTTCAATAAAGAAGTCAAAGGAGCCACAATCTTTCCATAATCTTTGATGAACTTGTGATAGTATCTTGTCAAGCCTAAGAAACCATGAAGGCTCTTGAGGGTGGTTGGTCAAGGCCAATTCTGCATAGCACTAAAATTTTTTGGGTCCATGCGAACCCCATTGGCTGAAATAATGTGCCCCAGATAGTCAATTTCCTCTTGACCAAATGAACACTTGGATTGCTTGGCACATAATTCATTTTTTGCTAACAATTGTAATGCCCTATCAATATGTTGTAGATGCTTGGCCCATGTGTGGCTATAGATCAAAATGTCATCAAATAAAACTAAAATAAATTGACAGAGAAAAGGCCAAAAAAATTTATTCATGAGTGCTTGAAAAGTGGAAGGGGCATTTGTAAGGCCAAATGGCTTGACAAGGAACTCATAGTGACCTTCATGTGTACCAAAGGCTATCTTGGGAATGTCATCAGGATGCACTCATATTTGATGATAGCCAGAATGCAGATCTAACTTGAAGAAGAATTTGGCCCTGTGGAGCTCATCAAGAAGCTCATCAATGACAGGAATTGGGAATTTATCCTTGATATTGAGGTGGTTAAGGGCTCAAAAGTCAATGCAAAGGTGCCACAACCCATCTTTTTTGTGGACAAGAAGCACTAGGGAGGAATATGGATTGGTGTTGGGGTGAATAACTCCAGACTTGAGGAGTTCCCACACTAACTTCTCAATTTCAGTCTTTTGCAGATGGGGGTAACAATATGGCCAGATGTTTGGTGGGATGCTTCCTAGACAGAGAGGAATGCAGTGATCTTCAGGGTGAGAAGGGCGCAAACCTACTAGTTCTAAAAAAATGGTTGCATGCTTGTCGAGTATGGCTTGTAAATTATTAGGGTGGTTAGTAGCAGCAGAGGGATGGAGTTGAATGGAATGTAGCTATGCAATGACCCCATGTGAGCCTTTCTTCAAAAAAATTTCAATGCGATGAGAACTGATGATGCTAGTAGATCTTGGTAATAACCCTTTTTAGGTGTGCTTCTAACTATTATCTATGAACTACATCTAAAGCTTAGAGAAGTCCCATAAAATAGGTCCTAATGTGCAAAACCACTACTCCCCTAAAACCACATCACACCCTCCTAGAGGTAGGGCAAACATATCAGAGCAAAAATTATAATTGCCTATTGCAATACACACATTTTGACACTTACCTTTAAATGGCAATGTACCCCCATTAGCAATCATGACTTCAAAGCTAGAACAAGGGTATACAAATTAGTCTTCCGCCTTTGTAATGCGAGGATCAATCAAATTGTGAGTACTGCCCGAGTCAACGAGGATTGTGAGAGGGATCTTTTTGAAGCACCCTTTGACCTTCATGGTTTGGGGATTGGTGACACCTACTAGTGCATGCACTAATATCTCAAGTTGAGTCTCTTAAACCATTGGGTCCTCTTCAGTGCCAAGTTCTTCTTGAGCATCTTAAAATTTTGGAATATCAGGCTCGTTGTCCTACTTTGGTGGTGACTCCACATCTAGCAAGTAAAGTTTTTTTGGATGCACCTATGACCCTTAACCCATTTGTCATTACAGTTGTAACATAATCCTTTCTCTTTGCAATCCCACATCTCTACCTCAGTCAGGAACTTGATTGGTGTGGTTATGGTCATCAGTTGATTCACTATGTTCTTTATTGGTGAAAAGGTGGGAGGTCGACGCTGTGTGGAGAGTTTATCTTCTACTAACTTATCCAGACCCAAAACTTCCTTCATATTTTTAGGTCAATAAATTTTTATCTCTGAGCAGATTGGCTCTCTGAGGCCACTAACAAAGTATCTTTTGAAGAAGTCATCTGAAAACCCTTCAGTGTGATTAGCAAGTTTTTCAAATTTAATCTGATATTCATGAATAGTACCTATTTGACAAAGTTTGGTGAGAGCTCCTGTGAAATCCTCAAATGTTGAGGGACCAAACCTACCCAAAATTAAGGATGCAAAATTTGACCAATCAGGTTCATCATTTGTCTTGAGATACCAGTGGTACCACTAAAGTGCTTCTTGTTCCAGGTGTAAGGAAGTAATTGGGACTTTGTTTGTAGAATAAGTATTGTGGAGGTTGAAGAATTATTCAACTCGATATATCCATCTTGTAGTATCTATACCATTAAACTATGGAAAGTCTAGCTTTGGTCCATGTGAGAAGTTAAAAGCAAAGGAGTGATGCTCTGAAGAAGACTCCTCCTTCTGTACTCTATTGAGCAAGATGTTATTCTATTGATTCAAGCCATGCATCATATTGGTTAACTCTGTAACCTGAGATTTCAATGTGGTGATTTATTCCTCCATGATTTTTCTTCCTGCACGAGTGGTGACCATAACTAGTTGTTAACTATGGATACATTGTTTTTTTCTCTCTGAACTTGATAAGTTGGATATGGACCCCAAGTTTGTTTGGCTGCCTAAAGGATTTTTTAAAATTCTCTTTGGCCACTAAAGCTATCTGATTGAGTACCGCTCTCTAGAAATTTTTGGCCATGGGTTTACCCCTTAACGATAGCTTTTGGTTTACCTCACGGGTGGGAACTAGTCAATTAGGATGGGGCCGTTGCCCTTTTCACTAGCAGGTCCTCTCAATGGGCCAGCTACTTTGGGGTTCCTGTGGTACTCCTCACAATGAGTTTTAGGGCTTATGCCCAAGCACTTCCCATACTTAAGCGGATAGGTATTTACCCAATCTGAAATGATGGAACTTGTAATGAAAAAATTCTTGCTAGAAATGGTGCAGCTCCTAAAAAGCCCTGCTTTGAAAAAACTTGCTCCAAATCTACCCACAAAGCCAAGAAAGTGCTCTGATACTAGATGAGAAGAACCTCCTATAGCAGATTACCTATTATAATATATTTAATCAAAATATGTGAAAATAAAATAACTCTTACAAATAATAGAAAGATAGAAAGCTTATATTGATCACAGGCCACTTCAAGGGGGCAACCTCCTTTGAGCAAGCTCAATACAATAAATTCATGGATGCCTTCATTGGGCCTCAACACTTACTTATATACTAACTCTATTCTAACAACTACTACTTCCCTTGTATGTGGGATAATTCAAATATGCTCTAAGGGACGACTTACAAAGCATATGCATCCATAGAAATTATTACACTAATATTGCAAAGAGAAGGGTAAGGCACGGGTTCCTAACATCAATTGTGCTCTTGATGTATCTAAAGATCATTTTTGTTACATTGACATGTGATTATTTGGGAGGAACCTAAAATCTTGAAACCATGCACATTGCTTACATGATATCTAGTCTTTATTTAGTTAGGTATAACAAGCTACCTATCATTGATCTATACATTGTCTAATTTGCATCAAGGGACTCATCCTCTTTTCTCAATTTTCAACTAGTAATTATGAGAGTGCTAACTAGTTTTTTATCTTTCATTCCAAAAATTTTAAGCATTTATTTTGCACACTTGGTTTGGGATATGAATATCCCTTCATCATATTGTGTTATTTGTAGACCAAGGAAGAAATAAATTTCTCCTTGCATAGATATCTCAAACTCACCTTGCATTTGTGTAGTAAATTATTTGCACATTTTTTTATTCCTAACACTAAAGATGATGTCATCTACATAACAACAATAATCAACATATGCTCACCTTTTGATTTGAAGTAAAAAAAATTGTTTACACATCCTTTATTGAAACCTTATTGTTATAGGTACTAGTCCAATATTGAATACCATGTTCTTAATGCCTATTTTAGACCATACAAAGATTTCTTCAATCTGCACACATAATATTCTTGTTCTAACAATTGAAAACCTTTAGGTTGTTCTATCTAGACTTCCTCTTATAAGTTCCCATTCAAGAAAGATAATTTAACATCCATTTTATAGACTTTGAATTTATTGTAGATTGAGAATTCTAAACACATTCTTATATGTTCCAATCTATCAATTGGAGAAGATGTTTCCTCAAAATTTATGCCTTCAACTTGTACATATCCTTTACACATCAATCTTTCTTTATTCCTTATAACAACTCCATCCATATTGATCTTGTTTTTATAGACCCATTTTATACCTATCACATTTTTGTTTGAAGGTCTTGGGACTAATTGCAAAATTTTATTATTTTCAATTTGGGTCAATTCTTCTTCCATGGAATTTATCCAATTCTCATCCTTGCTGGCTTTAACATAGCTCTTAATCAATTTTAGATAATAGAGCAAAACTTACTTTCTCTTTATTTATTTCACCTCTTTTACTTGTCTGAACTCTTTCATTCTTATTGCCAATTATGTGCTCTTTAAGATGATCCTTTTGAACAAATATTGGAGGTGCCTTTTCATTCAATTACTCAACCTCTTCATTATTTTCTTCTTCAATATCTAATTTTTCAATACTAATTTCCTTTTTAGGTTCAACATGTTTCAATCCTTCTTCAACCTTGACATTGATGATATCTACTATCTTGTGTAGCCACTTATTGTAATATACATAGGCTTTGTTTTGAGTGGAATAACCAAGAAATATTCCTTCATCACATCTTGATTCAAAGCTTCCCAACTTCACCTCTTTTCTCCTAATGTAACATTTTCTTCCAAACACTTTAAATTACTTAATAGAGGTAGGATTTCCATATCATAGCTTATAGGGAGATTTTCCACTATTTACTCTCAGCTAAACTCTATGTAAGATGTATAATGTTATTTGGATTACTTCTCTCTAGTATCCATTAGGTAACATGGCCACCTTTAACATTGTTCTATTCATCTCCTTGATTGTCTTATTCTTTCTCTCAACAAATCTATTCTATTGAGAAGTCCTTGCTACAAAGTAATGCCTTTTGATCTCATTCTTATCACAATAATCTATGAATTCATTTGAGATGAATTATCCACCTTTATCAGATCTTAAGCATTTGATCTTTTTTTTAATCTCATTCTCTACCATGGCTCTAAAGATCTTGAATCTCTCAAAGGCTTATGACTTATCCTTCAAAAAGGTTACCCATGTCATTATTGAGTGATCATCTACAAATAACATGAAGTATATCTCTCCTTTATATCCTCTTTTCTTAGTAGGACCACAAAGATTAGTATGAACTAATTCTAGAGGCTTTGTAGTTTTATATTCCTTCATTTGAAATTTGACCATTTTTTGCTTGCATAGTTGACATTGTTTGCAAGTAGTGTCTTTATGTTTGGTTATCTTGGGCATGTGTATGACACTTATTTGTGCTTACTTTGACTAGGTTATCAAAATTAACATAACTCATTCTTCTATACCATAACTAACTCTGCTCAGTCTTACCTATCAGGATGTTATTTACATTCACTTCAACAAGAGTATAGATGTTACTTTCAGTCCTTTCCCCTTCTATAACTATTCTTCTAGATCTCTTTAACTTGTATCCTTTTGCATCAAATGTGACCTTATATCCATTGTAACACATTTTTCTAATACTAAGTAGATTATGATTCAATCCTTCAACATAAAGGACATCATGTGTAGATATTTTAACATCTATGTTTAAAGTTCCTTTACCTTTGATCTTTATTGTTGTGTTGTCTCCCAAGCTAACATATCCTTCTTTACATTTTCTCAATTTTTTGAACTTGCTCTTGTCACCAATCATATGCTTTAGCAACCATTGTCTATTACCCATAAATTTTTCTCCTTCGGATGGAGTGTAGTTTGAGCAATCATGGATTGATTTTTCATTTTTCACACTTTATTAGGTTTCTTATATGTCCTATTTTTCTCTTTATTAGAGACTTGTGAGCCTTTATTCACAATAAGAGACATACCTTTCTTAACATTGTGTACTTTTGATCTTACAAATCTAGTTCTACAATGTTTAGTTATGTGATCAAAATTATTGCAATTATAGCACATTATATGTATATCTAAAAAGGGTGAAAATGAATCTCTACTGACAAAGTTTGTTCTCCTTGTAGGTAAACTCTATAATTGCTAGCCTCATGACCAAAATGATTATAAATACAACAATAACTATAAAAGGATGAGGAAAACCTAGTCATAGCAATTTTTGGTATAGCATGAAGAGCTCTTATAAAACCTAGCTTCTTCAAGTCTTTCACTTTGGTGTATCCATCAACATCATCTACCTTTGTCTTCTTATTCTCTTCAATCTTATTTTTAAGTTCATCTTTATTCACATCATCCATGTTTGAGTTTGTCTTTGTGTCCTTGCAAGCTTTCTCTTTCTTTACTCCTAATTTTCCTTTTGCTTTAAAGTTTTCAAATAGGTTAGCAGATGTACTAGTAGTGAAACTCTTTCCCTTTTCATAACTGAAAACTGATCTCTCTTTTGAGGTCTTTTGAGAGTTTTTCAATTCATCAAGAATGTTTTATCCTCCTATCAACTTCATAATTTGTTCTAGTTAACCTTTGGCCCTTTCAGGTTCTTTTTTCAAAGCCACTATCTCTACTTCTAACTCCATGCACTCATCGTATTTATATTGTAGTTAAATTTTGACTACATATTCTATTATTTTGACCTCTTCAACTTATGTCTTTAGGCTTACCACCATCTGATCATATTTTTTAAGACTCTTGGACATATTCTTAATTTTCTTTTGTCCAAGCTTCTTCTATTTTGAGTTCTCTTTTCTCAGCTTGTCACTTTCCTCTAAAGCATAGATGAGTTCAAATTGTAGATCCACTTATCCTTCCTCTTCTTCATCAGAGTCTTCAACTTCTTCTTGATCTAGATTTATAGAATTTGATCCTAATGTCATAATAGGGATTCATTTTCCTCAACCACAAAGTTGCAATCATGATCATCATTAGAACTATCACTATCATCTATTGAATCACTATCTTCTCATATGTATACACCTTTCTTGTTTTTGAATAAGTTTTTTTTCTTGGGATAGTAGGGTTTCACATTTTTGCTACTTTCTACATGCTTAAAGTTATCCTTCTTATAGTGAGCTCATTTAGTAGCAAAATTTCCTACTTTACCACAATTAAAACATTTGAAGGTTAATTTACCTTTGTACTTTCCAAACCCTCTTTTTAGTCTTCTAATAAAGTTAGCTTCTTCTTCATCAGTTTCCTTGGATCTAGATGTAGGTGCTTCTACATTTTCTTGTTTGGCTACATTGAATGCAGATATTCTCTCTTAAAGTTGTCTACTTCTCCCATTCTCATCTCATAGGATATGAAATTTCCATGCAACTCATCAATATTGAGTTTATCTATATCTCTTGCTTCCTTTATTATAGAGATTTTTTATTCATATCTTGATGGTAAAGATCTTAGGACCTTTTTGACAATGATTGACTCTTTCATTTCTTCTCCAAGGCCTCTGATTGCATTGACTATTTCATCTACCTTGAGGAGGTAATATACAATCTTCTCCTCTTCATTCATCTTAAGGATTTAAAAATTGCCTTTGTAAGTTTTTAGCTTGGCCTATTTGACCTTGTCATCTCCTTCATAGATGCTCTTCAATTTGTTCCAAATATCTTGTGCATTATAATAATGCATAACTTTAATAAACTCTAAGTGTTTCAATCCACATATAATAACATTCTTTGCCTTAACATTGCTCTCATATTCCTCCTTGATGGCTTGATCAGTAAGAGTGGTAGCTGGGATTGTATACCTAATTACCATAGGCATCCATACATCAAACACTAATAAGGATAAATAAGCTTCCATTCTTATGCTCCAAAATGCATAATTTGATCCATCAAAGAGAGGTTCCTTATTTGATTAAGATCCTTATTGACTATCCATTTGTGTTCATTGCTCCAATATCTACCTGAGCTAATTAAGCTTTTCCTAAGGAACTAGAGATTTGATACCAATTGTTAGAACACAACTAGATATTGAGAGGGCGGTGAATCAGTATATCAATTAAAACTGGTCATTTAAAAACTTTTAAAGCAAATTAAAAGATATATGTAGATCAAATAAAATATGTAGAGATCACATAAACTCAAATACACATGAAACTAGATTTATACATGGAAAAACCATGGTGAGAATAGCTACTAAAATCTATTATTTTAATCTAACCTCATAATCAAAACCTCACTGGTTAAACATTAAAGGGAACCAACCCTAAGGAGACACCAATCCCTTGATTTAAGAGCTTCAAATATAAGGAAGCACCCACTCCCTAATCTAAGCACCAACTTAGTTTATCAGATATCCCCAACCTATCATATTATTCTATAGAATTACAACCCTAGATTATAACATAGATTCATAAATGAATCTAAATCTTTGTTCTTTGTTATAGGTCTAGTCTATAACTGATCATAATTTATACATTCTATTTTTTCCTTTATTACTCTCTTCCCCTATGTCTCTGTGTCTAGATTTTTCTCTATTCAACACACTTCATATCTCTCTCACTCAGCTCCTCTGTGTCTCTATATTTTTTGTTTCACACAATTCAAATAGCTCTAATAGTAACAAACTTTGCCTTTGTCCTAGATGTCATATATATAAAAAATTGATCTAGGGTTCCATATTTTCACTTTGTTCACACTTATTCATAAACACATTACACTTTATCTTGGACTTAGTTCATTATGACTTGAACTATAAGTTTCATGTGTCTTGATTTCATGCATCATCACCATGATGTCTAGTCTCATTACTATCTATATCATTTTATAGACTCTAGTTCTTATGCACATGCTCATGAATATAGATTTAATTAGTTAGATTGACCAATATCATTATCTATGTCATAATATAGGGCTTAATTTCATGTTCCTACATGTTCATATGTTTGACCATTAGATTGAACATAACTTTAAATATTGATCATTGATCTTGTATTTGGCACCATGATCTCTGATAGGCTCATACTATTTGTTCAATATTTTTATCCTTATAAATTTTAGCTTTGTCTTTGGTTAAATGTTGAGATCTTTATCCCATATTGTTACTTCCTAAGTCTTTAAATCACTTTTGTTTAGTCAATCTTCTTAAACTTGCTCAATATTTAACTCACCACTATGTCAATAAAAATTGATCACTTTATTACATCTAATTCTACTCACTCTATTAGATCTCCTTTATAAAATCATTTTGTCACCATCAGATCTTCTAATAGGCTTGATCTTTATCTCTACTAAGCTTATGCTCATTGGGTCTCTATCTAACAAGCTCTATGAATATGACACTTTTCACTAGTGCATTTAGTTGGAGGTCCTTTTAAGAATTTGATTTCATTATCCTTCATTATATCTAATTAATATGATTAAGTGATTGTTGTTGATCAAGCTGGGATAAATATAAAGTCTAAGACTTAGGAAATTAAAAGTCCTTTGATCACTGCTCGAGCTAGTAATTTCTAGGTTAAAGGGCTAGTTTCACAATGATAATAAAGGCTTAAGTTATAACTTAAGCTACTGAGTCTAGGTTATATTTAGTCACCATAAAGATAGAACATACATGTTGATGCCATGACTTAAACCCTTAGGGTTTTATTGAGAAACCCTATTCATCTGAGAGCAAAGATAATTCAATTCTAAGCTCATTCCTTCTCATTTGAACCTACAAACCATATATTCAAGATGCTCTTAAAAAACCCATAATAGATATCCTATTTGTTTCCTTCAAAAATGTACATAAATGATCTTTGTAGTAGCATGACAAATTTGCAAGTCCTTATGCAGATTTTAAATAAGTATGGAGACTATTTCAATGTGCCTAGAAGGCTAACTTTGTACATATATACTCTTGTTGTGATTAGTTTCATGACATATAAATAAGTGAATATGATCCTCTTACATATGGGATTCCATCCATATAATCATTTTCTCCTGAAGTATTCATACATGCAAGATATTGACAGGACCTAAGTTCCCCAAATATTTGACACAACTTGTCAGATTTAAGAGCACACATGATTACCAATGTATAAGCAACTTAAACATGTGGAAATACCCAGAAGAACAAATAACTATCAATGAGAAATAACACAGAATATGAGAGGCAACACACAATTGTATTCAACTCATTACAAAGGAAATTACAATAAAGAGATCACACTCTTCTCCACCTCTATGAGGCTTCCTCCTCAAGGGCTCCAAGTAATCTTCCCACCTGAGTAATATTCTCTCATAGGTCACAACATACAGCTAACACAAGCTGTTGTTCACCTCATTGTACATCCGGTACAATCGAGTATGAACCGGTACTCCAAGTAGATCTCACCATGAACCTGCTCCTGATGTATTGTTGTCACCTTGGATCTAGCTCCCCTCCTGATCTCCTTTCTGACCCTCGCATTCACACACCCCAGCAGACCAACCCTAATCTTACTTATCACATGTAGATCTCTTCCATGATCCTGCAACACCCTGCATATCAAACCTGATCTTACATACATGGGGAATCCTACTTGATTCCACCATGGGAAGAACTCTCCAAGCTCCACACTTGGGTTCTACAA
This sequence comes from Torreya grandis, assembly GCA_037957365.1. NCBI lineage: Eukaryota > Viridiplantae > Streptophyta > Pinopsida > Cupressales > Taxaceae > Torreya > Torreya grandis. The sequence goes on along the minus strand of JARHVA010003591.1, from coordinate 1,762,740 downwards.
GTTTAACACTTAACAATATAGCCCATGAGTCTATTATATAGATCTCATGCCTACACTAATTTAGACAAGCGGCTCAAAGACTCAAACTGGTCTCTAACATGCAAACTCTGCATTCACTTAACTGACTGTCCATCAACAATAGTTCTAACCACCATAGGCAACCGACGTCAGTCCCTACCTTCCTGGAGGTGACCGACGCTGGCCGATCTCCTACCGATGTCAGTTTCCTTCTTCGCTCCCCTGACCGACGTCGATTGTGGCCTGCCAATGCCAGCGACTGTCATGCTCAGAAACCTCCTCCTTCTGTTTGCAACAAGTTGAAGCTTTTAGAACCACACCTAATAGATATGGCATCATAAAAATGCATGTCCATTTATTTCTTGTAATCTAAAATTTTGAATAAGTATTGTAAAACACTGTCAAAATGGTTGGGAGTCTAACTTTGATCAAGAATATATTTTATCATACTACATCATGTGACCTAGGATTTAGTGCATATAGACTAGGCACAAAAATAAACAAACCCATATGATCATTTTATCCTCAAACCATCATATGTGTAAATTCTAACCTTATCAATATGCTTATTTGGATCTGTTGAACCCTTTTTCAAATTTTTCTAAGTATAGAAACTTAGTTATTTATGTCTGAATACCAAAATTTTCATAATCATATCTTCAACTACATTTCCTTGCATGATTTCAAATCTAGCGTATAATAACTAAGGACTAATCTAATCACAACCATGTGGTCATCTCCCCCATACTCATTCAGACATGGCAATGGTGATGTCATCAAAATTCCTTCTCATCTTTTCTTGTCATAGACCCAAAATGTCTAGATGATAAATATGAAGAACCAGATGAATTCCATTCATGCACACAAGCATTCCAATCATTCTTGACCTTTAATATGATCATTTTCATATCCTCTAATCACCATAATTATTCCTAAACTTTAATGACATGCTCATAATTCCCCTTTTGACATCGATGATAATCATATTTCTAACACAAACTAGAAATGGATGGGATTCATGGAATCTTGGCTGCCTATGAAATGAGAACAAATGAAAGAAAGCCTCACAACAATGAATTGGCATTCAAAGTTGAGAAGAAGTCAAAATCCAAGAAGGTAAAGAATGAATAATGCTTAGATGTTGATGATGATCAACTAATAGCCATGTTTTTAAGGAAATTAAGGTTTGGCTCAGGTAAGTACAAGGGTAAGTTTCCCTTAAAATGTTTCATATGTGGTAATATTGGTCACTTTACATCCAAGTATCCTAATAAGGATAAGACTGAGCATGATGAAGAACATGATGAACATCATGAAGATGACAAGAAGGCCTATAAGCCTAATAAAAATAATGAATTTAGGAAATATGAAGGTAGGAAAGGATCATTCAAGAACAACAAAATTTTATACACCAAAGAAGATAACTCATTTGATGTAAGTGACACAAACACATCTAATAGTGATGATGATAGTAATGAATATAACTATGATAAAAACAAAACTTTATTCATGGCTATTGAAATAGATAATGAGGCTTGTTCAAATGGGAAGGTCTTTTGGTTGATGAAGAATCAAATAAAGAAGAATCTAAAGTGAATCTTAAGGTATAATTTGTGAGTGTTATAGAAGATTTAAAGTTCAAAAGAAAGAAGAATCATAAACTAACATCATTAGTTAAGGACTATGAAGATCAGATTGGTTTATTTGAGGATAAATTAACACATCCAAGAAGTATAATGAGATCATTGATCAAATTGAAGCACAGATGGAGATAGTCACTACAAGTCTAAATTCTAAAGAATAAGAATGAACCATGTATGGAATTGAAGTGGAATCCTTAAAAGATGAGTTGGATCAAGAATCTATCAATATGAATACCTATTAGAGGTTAGCAAAGAGCATTGAGGCTCTATATGACATCTTGAATAGTAAAAATTTTGCAAGTGATAAGAATGGTCTTAGTTTTGAAGAAGACCAAAAGGAGGTAGCTCAAGTTAAAGAGAAGGCCAATGAAGACAAAAAAATCAACATGAAAATACCTATTAGATAGCTTAATGTAATAAGGTATGCTAATTCATTTAATGATTAATATTATACAATCAATCAATTTGGTCATAGAGAAAGAGAGTGTAGAAGACACTCTAAAAATGAATATGCATGGGATTATGAAAAGAATCATTAATCAATAGATATGTATAAGGTTATTTTCTATAACTATCATAATGTGGGACACATTTCAAGATTGTGTTCTAATAAAGGCATAAGGACATAAATTCAAAAAAAGAGGTGTAAATCCCTTATAATCTAAAAGAGAAGGAAAATAGATGTGTGAAAACCAAAGACAATAAAGGTAAGTCATGATTAGTCTACAACCTCAAATGGACTATTTGCTATGGTAGAACATATTTCAGATGAGAAATCAAGTCAATAATGTTTTTTATTAGCTCATATTGATGATCAAATGGTTGATGAAAATGTCAATCCTATAGTGGTAATCAAGCCTAGAAGGATATTGAAGGATATTCAATCTTATGATAACATGGAGATCTAGGAATCTCCTGAGCTTGTGTTATTTTAGTAACTTATGGAAAGGGGTGACTCCATTAGGCTTCATGGAGACACTCTTCAATTAGTAGAAGCATAGTGGATGCTTGGTTTGAGGAAGAGTTATTTAGGTTGTTTATTGATTTGATCTATGTTGAGAAGTGGTCTTATAATCTAAGTTCATTTGAAGGAGGTATGCATGGAGTAAGGGAGATCATGTTCCTATAATGCTTCATAATTCTATGTGCTGAGATTTTTTTGTAAGAAGGTGTGGTTCTATAAGTTACATTATGTATGGTCCTTTTTCATTAATGTCAAAGGGGTACAAGGATTAATAAGTGAGATTGACTAGATTGGGATAGATTTGAAGAAAGTTTGGCCATCAATGACCAAGGGAGAGTCTGTTGAGAAATGTTTTCATTGATTTCAATGTTGATGTCATTAATGTCAAGGTGCATTTGGTAAAGATGTATGATGAGTGGTATTTGAGAGAATTTAAATCAAACCTAATGTCTCTATGTTGAGACAAAAATTAAATGTAACTTAATGATTATTATATTGGTTGATGTCAAGTTAAATATCATGATTTAGGTTAGCTTGATGATTATGAATATTGTCACAAAGAGGTTTGATGATCAAGTAAGTAATGAAGCATGGTTATGAGGCTCTAGGTCTGCATGAGGTCATGAGATAATGTTGATTATAAAAAGATTATTATAGTGGTGTGATAATGTTTTCTAGTGAGTACAAGGTATGCATGTTTGAGTGTTAATCCTTGAGTACAAGGTATCTTGAGAAGCCTGATCATATCAAGCATAGTCAAATCATGAGCATGTGCATGGTAAGCATGAAAAGGTATGAAATTGTTTGAGGAGAAATTAAGTCATGTGATCAAGGCTTATAAGCATCAAGGATTGTTTCAAGTCCATTTCTCAAGTTTCAAGGACTTGAGAGGCTTGGTCACGGCATTAAGCATGGCATGTAAAGTATGAGTGAGATGGTTTGAGCATGGTGGCTTGGTGATATGAATTAACAAAGTCATAATAGGTTTTATTAGGTTTATTTATATTGTATATGATTTATTTAATCACTCATGTGAGTCTCATGGTGAGCCTACATGGGCAAGACCTTAAGTCCAAGTCTACAATTAGACTAGTTCTAGAACCTACCTGACCTAATGAAGCATCATGAGTTGTTATCAATATATATGAAGGATGTTTGAATATGTTTAAGAATTAGATATGTTATATTTATTTTTTATCATGACATTTATATATTTATATCATGTATTAAGGCATGAAGGACAGTTCAAGGTCTGGTAAAGTATGAAGACTATGGTGTAGAGAGAGAATATAAGCCTAATGGGGTATGAGGTTTTGTTTACAAGTAAATATTGGATATGTGAGTGTTTTTATGTGTATTATATTTTTATCATGCATTTTCACAAATTTTTAGGTCATGGTTTGTAATAAAAATCATGAAAAGTGGTTTTAAGGTCTCTCGAGTGCATAAAATGAAGGGTTCTCAACCCAAGAAGGACGTATAGGTGTTAATTGTAATGTGTAACCTTTTCATGGTAACTTTAGATAACAATTATATATGGTTAAGGCACATATATAATATCTCTAGGCATTATTTTTGGAAATAAGGGGTAGTCCTTTATGAACAATCGTTAACACCAGAAATAGTGTTAACCATCTATAAAACCCTAACAATGACCCAATGTGAAGAATATTATTAAATTTAGACAAAATGGTCTCAAATTAGTATAATAAATATTTTATCATGTATTAAACTCTCTCATGAATCTCCAGATGTGATTTGTTTGTTAGGTGTGTGAGTAGATCCTATAAGAAAGTGTTAGTTTCTCAAAGATTTGTTTTATAAGATTGAACCAATTCAAAGCATTAAAATCATTGTATGGAGAATTTTTATACTTTTATTTTATTTCCATGATGGTTTTTTTATAGGTTCAAACCCTCATGTCTACTAAACTTGTCATCCAAGTTGACCAGTCACTAACAAGCCTATGGTGAAAATAGTGAGAAACCTAGGCAGTAGTGGGAAGATGAGTAGGGATGTGTTATCATGTAATAGGGATGAAAAAAAATTCATGGATAAATTTTTAAATATTTATAATACATTTTAATTTTAGATATAATTTTTGGTGCTTAGTATATATGGTGAAAAAGTTGCTCATAAGTTGACCTATTTGGTTCAAATGAGACAATGAGATACAAGTTCATGAGATTGGTCTACAATACCAATATTACCACTTGAACATAATATATTTATATCTAATAATGGTATAATTATATAATAATATTAGCCACATGAATTATGAGTCTCTGTAAATGGTCATACAGGTGATTGAAAGTTATTTTCACCATGACTATGCTTTAAGGTAAATTGGCAGTTTTGGGTAAGCAAGTTGTATCGATGAGTTTGAGACTCTATTCATTGAGTTAAATAATATAATTTAAATATTTTTTATATATAATACACATATTTAATATCCATTATTTTTATAATGTTTTTTATTTATTGAAATTAGTGAAAATGTTGAAGCCAAAATGGCTTGATTGGCTAAGTGAAGTCTGTGAGAGAAGGTCAACAAATTGGTCTGCAAGACTAATCATTACCATTATATATTATGATATTTTTGTATGAGGTTTTTTTTATGATGTGATAGGATAATGTTAACTCATTATACATTATTTATTATGTTCTTTTAGGTGTTATAAGTTCAAGTTTCCATGACTATGTTTTAAGGCTAGTTGGCAGTTCAAAGTGAAAATATTGTAGAGAATATTTTGAACTTGTATACCTTGAGTTGAAGTATATATGAATTTTGTATGACCTTGAGGTCATGAGGTTTATGAATATTTTATTTATTTCGTTTTTTTTTATCCAATTGGTGTTTTATCTTCAGTATTTCAAGACAGACGTTTTAGGTATGCACTGACCTAGTTGTGAATAGTGTTAATGTTGTGCTTCAAATTTTGGTTGGAGATTAAATATGTCATGGACATAAGATGATATTATTAGGGGTATATTGGAGTTACATATGAATTTTTACTACTATGTGTAGAGTTTTAATGTGTTCTAATGAGATCAAAAGGTAATGTGTGTTAATGAAGGCCTAATTGAATTAGGTCTCCTTAAGACCTAAAAAAGGTTTTGGTATTTCAAGTTTTGGATGACCTATTTCAATGATTAATTAATGTATGAAAAAATTTATAATACTTATTTTAAGTATAATCCAAGTTTTAAAATTTTTATGGCCAACCAAGAGGTATATGAGAAAGAGACTTGTATATATAAGGCAGTTTTAGGCCTATTTGAGTGTGTAGAAGATAAGTGAATAAAAATAAAACATTGGTAAGCAAAAGGAGGTCTATTAGTCCATTAGAGGAGTGTAGAGTAACTGTGATGAATTTTTGATAGATATTTTTAATATGAAAATCAAGTTCATATGACCTAATATGTCTTAAAGAGACCTATTTGAGAGAAGAAGCCTAAAAGGTAGTTTGAGATGGATAGAGCAATAAGAAGAGTTAAAGAAGGTGATCATCATATAGTGTGTGAGAAAAAATGTGTTTTGAAGGTAATCAAATCAATCAAGTAGATGAGTGGGTTCTAAGTCATCTATGGGGTTGGTGCCTTCTTGTAAGTGGGTATTTGGTTAGTTGGGGTTGGTGCTCCGTGTGAAGTTGGTGCTTCACTAAACATGATATTATGACTTATATGACTGTAGTCCATTTACAAAGATTAGTGGATTTTATTCCCCTTGAGTGTTTCCCATATATATGGTGTGTTTAATTTTGTAATCTTATTCCATTCTTATATAATTGATTACTTATGCATTACTTAATCTATATGTTGAGGTGATGGTTCATGTATGCTAATAAAGAATTGAAAGAAAGTTTTTAAGTCATGGATTCACCCCTAGTTATTTTTCTTCCAATAATTAATTTTTACCAACTAATATAGGATTTCATGTCTTTATATACTAAATTTGACAACCTATAGTTCAAATGTATAAGAATATTAACATCTAAAACTATATTCATGTAAACTATTATACCTATGCTCATGCATAAGTCATGTTTACTATATATCAATGTCCCAATGTCTATCATGTATCTAAAATAATCTGATATTTGAATAATCTAAATCTCTAAAATATGTAAAACTTGTATTTTGTTATGATTTTATGCTCATGAATACTTATGTCTCTAATTCAAGCCCACTATAATGCCAAGTTATGTATCTTATAATTCACTCATATTAAAATAATAATGAATTGTACTATGTTATGTATAAATATAACATCATGTAATATCATTTGACCATGTGGAGAGTATGTCACCATAGTAATCTATGTAATAAGCAAGGCATGTATGTAACGTATGGAATGAAGAGCATGTGAATTTTATTTATAGATAAATATATCAATGAAATTTGTATTATAAGTGTAGTTTAATAAGACAATAAATTAATATTACATGATATAAATCATAGTACCCCTTAATGTCAACAAACTCAACAAATACAAGTGTTAGTTTTCACACATATTGAAAAAGGGTGACATTTAAGGGACATGAGATGTCACAAAAATCATGGTGAAAGCCCACATGTAAGATGAGTTGTAGTTAAATTTGTGAGGGAACAACCCCTCTCAAAAGTAGAAGAGATTCACAATTCGTACGGTGATTTTTATAACTTTTGACAAATTGGTGTCCTTGGCATTGGGAAAGTAACAAACCAAGAAATACCAAAAGTACCCATTTTTCAACCAATTGGATAACAAAAAAAAGTTTTAAATAAGGGTAATCATTGTATGTCTCATCAATAAATCCCAATTTCCACACACAAAGTTATCATGTAAAATATAACAACATCAATGGATCATAGAATAAGGGACTAGTTTACATCATCCATATGTATCAATGTCATATCACATTAAAATGGAATATCATGTAGTATTATGTAATAAGAGTAAGAAAAAAGAAATGTGTAATTTATTACCTACCAACACTAGTCCTAAGGGGATATACCTGATCATTATTTACCTCATGACAAAATTTTACCTCTTAAAGTGCTGGTGAATCAAATTGAATGGATTAACATGTTTTTTGTAACATATTTGTAGAATTCACTTCAAGAGGTGAATCTTATTACTCTTTAAGAGGTTGAGAAAATAGAGGTTTGTCTTATCCTCCAAGAGTGAATAAGTGCCTACAAGTGGACCAATAAGTCAAACTTAACTGAGGTAGATTCTTGGAATGATAAGCTTGGAGAGTTGCCTTCTTATTTATTGATTTGCTTGAAATAACTACCTTCCTCAATCTAGATTAGACTATAACTTCCATGTAGAAGAGTGTAACCTACTCCTAGGACTTCAAACAAGTCCTCCAACTAAACTTCACTTGGTTCTAGCTCATTTAGACTTTATTCTAGCTTGATAAGAATTGATATAGAGGTATTCATAACAACAATTGAGAGGGAATTAAAGCTTTTACCTCTTTTATCATGTTTTTGGGGTTCAAAAAAATCTTTAAGCACTTCTATTGAATCCTTAGGAACTACTTATTCTGCTACAACAATCTGACTATCACCTTTGTTCACATTGGAAAATATCATTTCTTTCAAGGTCTACTATCACTTGATCAACTTGTACTCCATCAAGATCACCTTTCTCTTCATCTTTGAAGGTTGATTTTCTTTTTTCTTCACCAAGAGGTGTTCCAATGATTACTTCTTCATCATACAATGACATCACTCTCCTCATATCCTTATTGAGGATAACTTATAGCTTCAACTTGACCTTCTTCATTTGCCTACCATGGAACATGTTATTCTTCAAGGATGGGTTACTCAAACTCATAAATAAACTTTAGACTTTTGAGATAAATGAGCTTATCATTATTTTCCTTCCATTCACCAATCAATCCCTCAAATCTTGATATGCTTTGGTATCCAACCTTAGCAACAAGAACTCCCTTCTTCTTTTGGATGCTTTTTTGAGTTTACCTCCATGATGAGAAAGTTTGAGGTTCTTGAGGAGGGATGGATGGGGCTTGAATAAGCAAATGTTCCTCTTTGGCCTCAATTTTCCAATCTAAGCCTTTCCTATTTTTATTATCCCATGACTCCACCACTTACTTCCAACTTGAAAATTTAAAGGACTTTTTAGGGATATCTTGGGGAAAGGGAAGAGAGTTTTATGCTAAGACTTCCTAATTATTTTCCCTTTAATTAACAATAAAACACTTAAATTCTGATTTATCTTGATCTTCATGGACAATTATAGCTTAAAGAATTTTTGAAAAACATGGGATACTTTGAAACACTCTTGATTTGGTATTTTGAGGAAGAATGGATGGAGCAAAAGAGGGTTGATGTGGAGTAGGAGAAGGAACATGAGGCTGATGATACTAAACTTGTTGCCTCTCATGAACCAATAATTAACCTCTATATACTAAATTAGGCCTCTTATATATATCCTATCATTAGTTAGTATTTATTAATTCTCTCTCATAATAGGTGCCCACTTACCCTTAACCAATTGTAATGTGTCCCTCACATTCTCAATGAGATGAATAGGAACACTTAGACCATATTACTTTTGTCTATCAATACCTATCATATGCCTTTCATAGACTAAAAGAGTTTATTTGATGCTTAAGATAGACTACATAAAAATGTAACTATGTTGACTATGGGAAACATGGATTTGACAAAGTTTATTGTAGGAATTAACAGGCTACCAATGAGGTTGAATTGGGGTGGGAGATGGCATATATAATTAATGGAAAGCTTGGTTAAATTTATATGAAGTTTTCCAAGCTTGGTAAGGTTGTTGAGGAAAAGAGGAAAGATGTTACTCTTGATAGTAAAGTTTGTCATATGAATAACTAGAGTCATATGGGGCCAATTAGGTTCATTATAGGACTAATATGACTCAACATGGTGATGATATGGCCCATTATATATATGGATAAGTATCAACATGCTACTGATATGGCTTATCAAATTGAGTAAAACATAAATCCACTCCAAATTCAACCATGAAATCTCATAAGAAAGGCAAAATAGAAAGATTACTTGCTTGAAAGAATGCCTTGGATACTAATACTAGTTGAATGAAATCAGAGTCTCCATTGATGCTTGTGTTCATGCCTCCAAGTGTTGGTGCATTGAAGAGAAGAACCAATAACTCTTCAATGGATTAAATCTCTTATCCAACTGAGCATGTCAAAACTATTATCAATAAAAGTTACAGCCTTGAGGACGGTGTTCAAGTCTCCTCACTTAAGTGATAGAATAGGAACTCTTTAAAGGTGATGGGTGACCTTATAGATGAAGATAACCTTAGATAGGGATAGATCCCTTGATGCATCACTTATAAATAATCACTAACCTACTAGCTTTTAATTAAAATTGAGAAAGAAAACTATAAACTAAAAGGGAGGTGATACACCAAATGTTATGACCACTACCACTAATTTGCATGTGCACTAAGACCTATAACATTTCAATAAACATACACTTATCTTAAATATACCCTATCACATCAATGATTTACAAATATGTAAAGTCAATTGAGGCTAAAAGGGAAGATATTTTCCAATTCTAACCCCATGAAACCCTTGATGACACTCTTCACAACCTAAAATAATGAGTCAAACTACATGAAGGTAAAGAGAATGATACAAAAACCAAGATGAAATTAGTTTATCTTTAATAATATCAACAATTCAAGGTATAGACAACATATAATAATAAGAGGAGTTAAAATCAATCATCTTATTAATCAATAAGCATACAAAGATTAGGGATATGCCATAATCTTTGTGTAATTATCCATTACAATGCCAAAATTAGGCATACATATAGAAGAGAATGAGAATGAGAAAGGATATAAAATTAAGAGAGGTATATGACAAGTGTCATATCATGAATAATCAGGTTATAAAAAATAAAATTTCCAAAATATAGTCATGAAACTCTCCTTAATGTGTGTCATCTTGGAATGATCTTCTTCATCAAGGTGGCATAGGAGATCATCATATCCTCTATGACTCATCCATACTCTTTGAAACTTCCCATAAATAATTATTATGAAGTGAAAATTAATATTATTGGATTATAATTTATTGAATTATATTGGACATCTATTGAACATCCATATCCAATCATCTTACCACCTTTGTTCTGCAATCTTATTGAGTATGATGCCAATATGGGCACTTGAGTTCTATTTTTATAATTAGTATATTTTAATTTTTTAAATTTTTTTAAGTTTTTTGAATTTATTTATGATATTAATTGTTTTTATTCACTTTTAAACATTTTATAATGATTTACTAAAAAATAGTTGGAACTAACAATTGATTATAATTTATCATATTTCATTTTATTGTACTCTAGTTCAATATTTGAGTACTTAGTTGAGTATAAATAAATATCCACTCATTAAAAAATATTAATAATGTGGTTTATTTATTATATGACTTAAATAAAATTTAATTTGAGTTAATTCACTTTAATTAGCTTAGTTAGTTGGCTAAGATGACTTTCTAGTTGTATGTTTGACTTCATATTTAAAGACGGCTTCTTGCATGATGTCTAGATATTTATAGTGAGTTAAATTAAGTTTATTTATTATATTTTTAATTTAATTTTAGTTAAATTATTTTTATATGAGTTATTTATTATATTTTATAATTTTATACTTAACTTGCAATGCAAGTTATCTTGTAATAAACTTATTTTAACTTTCTTTATTGATAAAAATTACACACAAAGGTGTGGTAGTGAATTAATTTTAATTGAAGATATTATTTTATTTATATATTATTTTAAATTATTTACCATATATTTTCAAGTTTGAATCTATTTAGTACACTTTTTTATTAACAATTTCACTCACAATATAGCTAGTTTGACAGCTAGTTATTTTGGGCTATTTTGTTGATACATAGATTAAACATTAGAAGGAAAAAAAGATTTTTTTGACTCATATAATCATTAAAAACCTTAATTTTTTATTATATCCATTTTCAATTAAGGTTCATAATGTTTTTCAGGTCATTTTCAAAAGATATAATGGCTTTAGTGAATTCTGCTACCATGAATATTCATGTTTTTAAAGGGGATAATTTTAAGTATTGGAGACATAAATTGCACATAATTAGATTATGGAAATGATTTTGGGAAAATTTTATCCATGGGTACACACCAAGTAAATAGTGTAACACCTTGACATAAGATAAGAAAAGAATAAAAAATGATGAAGAGAGATCTACAAGTTTTCTTCTATATTCAAAGTGCCATAGACCCAAGCATTTATCCATGAATTAAAAGATGAAATAATGCCCATAAGTCATGGAATAAATTTTATAATTAATATAAATTCTATATTAATGTAATATAATTAAAAATACAAACCCTTAAAATTAATTTTGAGAATTAGAGAATGCCAGATTTTGAAGGAGTTGGAGATTATTACATAAGGGTAAATGATTTAGTTCATAGAATGAGGGTTTATGAAGATACTATACAAGATTTTATAGGTAAAATCACTGAGAGATGTGGGTGAATAAATGATTCAAGATAATTCCAACTTAAATTCAAATTTTTTAATCCTTAATCAATTGTCAAAATCATTCATAAAGCATACAAGTCATTCATAACAGTGAATCAGATAGATGATACAAGATCAAACACACAACACATGAATTACATGGGAAACCCTCATGGGGAATAAAACCCACTCTCAATATTAAAAAAAAATGGACTAATTGTCCCATAAAAATATCACAAACATGATACCTCTTAGTGAAGCACCCACTTCACAAGGAGCACCCAGCCCTAAGCATAAACAAACACCAACTTGTTCTAGATGTTGAGCACCCACACAACACCTATGAAATAAAAATATTTATAACTCTAATTTATTTTCATTATAATGGATAAAAAATTTATAACACCTCTCTTTCAACCCTTCACATTCTCTCAAACTTCCACACACAATCAATGCATCCAAAATACCCTTTTGGATGACCTTACACCTCTTTGCTCATCTTCAATCTTCAATCCTAAACGTACATTATTTTGACATAAAAATTATGACCTACAAGTCATAAACATATTATTCAACCTACTCTACTCTTCAATATATCCACTCAGCACACTCCCTCTCCTCTTGATTAGCTTCAATGCTCAACTCTTTGAACATCAACTCACACTTCCAAAAAAAACATGACATTTAATTTCATTATTTATAGAGACTTCATGAATATCATATTATTAGTTGGAAATTATACTTTCCTTAACCCTTAATTATTATTATCACACTAATAAATTTACCATAACATCCATGGGTCACCCTTAAGTAACTACACCTTTCAAATAGGCCTTAATAGCCCTTATAGGTCTCATAAAGACCTATTCACAGTTTTATCACTTCATCAAGAAAATTAAAAACACAAGACCACTTCAAAATATATATTTTCAATCTAAATGACCCCTAAGATACCTTCAAGTTATTACATCCTTCACTACACTCTTTTGTATATGTAGAACCTACTCAAATCATAGTCTTGTACATAAGAACACCATGAACAAAGAAATAATCAACTTATAAGCATTTATATACTGAAGATGGATTGGTCAAACATAAAAAATTCAAAAATATTTTACTTATGTATTATAAAACACTCTCCAATATTCAATTCATCATAAAACATCCAAAACTCATCAATACAAACTTAAACATCCTTCTCAGATCACTTGTAAACGATGGTCAAACACACAGACAACTTTGGATCTCAATAACTATAAATTTATGTAAAATAAAACCTTATAAATATATTTATGGATGTGCCTTGAAATTATATATCACTTTTATTTGTATACCATCATCAAATTTGACATACATCAAAATTTATAGCTCAAATAATACAGACTAGTTTTCTTTTGTCAATTTAAATTCCAACGATCACTGTGTAATGCAAAATATTTAAACACATGTATCCATATTTTGACCCATATAAATTTGATTAAATATAATCCATTGATCTCCTTGATATTCACCTAGTATTTACCTTCAAACATTGATCATTTATCTTGATCCATGCTTCCAAGATTATGATACTTGGCAACTCTATGTGCCTTCTGTGAACCCTACTATCAGTCACCATGTGCTTACACCACTTGGTAGTCTCACGTGAAATATGATCATATTACTATCATTATTAAAATTTAATTAAACCACTTTACATTTCCACATGCAATCCGAGGATATTTTGACTTATTGACCTTATGATCGTCGTTAGATGAATGAACACACTTAGTTAGATCTTCATCTACATGATCACCTACATGCCATTGATCCTTGATATAATAGAGATATATTTAAATACTTGGAAGCCATAACCTTACCTTTTATAATATATATTTACCAATGCTTGAACTTTATGGTCTTTGCTATGTCACAGTCTACTAGAGCAACTTTGACTAAGTATGGGAAACATTGCAATCTCCCTAGAAGGCCAAATTTACACCTTAATATCTTTTGATAAACACCATATCAAGACCTAAAATTATAACCACATGATCTAGGATAAAATATTAAATAACCCATGTGACCTATTTATTTTGATACATTCACACATGTTAATGCTAATGTCATCAATCTTTTCACTTGGCCTAATTTGTCAAGATGACTAGGAGAACTTAGGCATTCATATAATTACTATGATTAATTATTTTCACTTCCAAAATAACTCCAAATACTCATAACACCTCATAATAACCTCTTAAATAGTAATATATCAACAAAAATATTCTCTAACATCCAAAATACCTACTCACTTGATATGCACTCTCAAATCTACTTGGAACCTATTACTTTGTCATTAATGCATTACATACTTATATCGCCTTGAAATAAATGAATATTAATAAAATGATCAACAATTTCCCCCTTTTTCATTAATGGAAAACACATTTTATAATGCTCTCTCCCAAAGTGAACAACTCATTCATTCTAAACTTTTTTCCCCCTTTGACATTAATGACAAAGGGTCTCTTTCTCAACATGCCAATTTGATCCTTGGACCTAAAAAATTGTTCACAGAGCTTATAAATCTCCCCCTAACATCATGTTAATCTCATATAATATGTTCAAAAATAATACTCAAACATACAAGCTCCTTGGATTTGAAACATCTCACATATGCTCCCCTTTTGACATAAAGACAAAGTGGGCACCAACTAATCTTGAGGACCTAAAAAGAATTCAAGGACCAAAATAAAGAAAGGACCACCTCAAAAATATGATACAAAAGCTAGCTAACACTATGAATACCACTTCTTACCTTGATCTTCTCAAACATGCTTCAAACACAACACTCTTCTTGATCATACACATCTCTATGAAGATAAAACACATATGAACACCATAAACTACCTGAACTCACCTTGAAAACATTAAGAGGGACTCCCCCTAAGTATCCTAACCTTAGGATCCTTTTGATCACCTTCAGGCCATATCCAACCATGACAAAATTGTATTAATACCTACAAATTTCCTTTCATCAAACAACACCATGATCTCCAATTGATGTTCAAACCAATCTTTAAACAAGAAAGGTGCACAAAAATATTCAAAGCATGAAACCACCTGGAATACACTTGTACACATCCTACTAATACTCCATATCAACCTTGCCTTTAGGTAAAAAATCCCTGAACATACTTTAACCACCACACATACTTGTTTCTCCATTGTAAATATGTCTCCTCAAAAGCATAGTCAGAGCTCTACACCCATTTGTCATGAGAGACTAACAATACCAAAAATTAGGAGACTCCCACTCTCCATGTTCTTACTTGAATCATAGTCTTGCCTCATCATTAGATTAATTTTGAATGAGTCTTTAACTACATTTTTTCTTTTAAACTCATTGTCTTACTTGATCTTCTTTTCCATTTGAGTAGATAAGGCTTACTCTTTGATTCTTGGACTTATTTCCTATTCTATGATGATAAAAAACCAATTCACCTCCTTAGGTCTCCATTCATTATAAATTATTTTCTTTATGTTAGAATTGATTTTTTTTAAGTAAGAGACCGACCATTTCTATAGAAACTTGCTATGTGACCTCTCTATTAACACTTGTAGCAAATTGTTATTAAGAAAAAACTCATTGTTTCTTACCTTGTTAGGATAGAATCTTAAAATGTGCCCCATGTCCTAGCAACTATAGAATTCAACATAACTTACACCACTTGACTAATGATCCATGTCATAGTTCCAAGCAAATTCATTTCTTGAGGGTGTTTTACACTCTCTTAACCTATGACCAAATTGATTACATGTGTAAAAGTATCCATTAAAACTTGCATACCCCATGGCATTTGGTTGTATGATCTGATTTATCTTTATTCTATCAACATATTCATTCCTTGACTGATGATTGATCTCAAAGGTCTAATTGTCCTTGTTCTCATTAGTCTTCATCTTGTCTTGAGTTACATTTTTTTGTTCTTCTTCATATCCAAGACCAATTATATTACTTTCAGATATTTGATTCTCAGAATGTTGTCAAGATCATTACTACTCTTTTCAAATTTCAAAAAGGACCTTACCTTGCTACATGTCTTCTCCAACTCAACCTTTAAGTAATCAATTTAAATTATCTACCTAGATAATTCATTTTCTTTAGTTTTTAGGCTTGAAGACACAATTTCCAACTGATTGTTGAGATGTTTGACTATATCTTACTATTTCTTGGTGTCATCATTTATTTTTGCCTCAAAAACATTTAATTTATCCTCATAGTCCTTGATTTGTGACATGATCTTCTTGTTCTTTTTCTTCTAAATTTTTAGATCTTCAAAAGCATTCATCAATTCTACCTTAGTTTTTTTATTATCTAAATCATCAACTACATCTTTGTGTGTCATGAGATCATCTCTCTTAGATTTACTTGCTTATGACTTATGATATGTTTTAATCTTGCTCACATATTCATTTAATTTCATATATAAAGACTCTATTTCTTATTGATACATGATACATTCTTCATCTTTAGTCTTTACTTCTTCATCAAGAGTACAAACTTGAGTTTCAAGATTTTGAGTGATCTCATCATTTTCCTTGACTTCATTACTCAACCTTCCTTCAAAAAGTCCAATTTTCTCCTCATAAGATTTGATTAAGGATGTTTGTTTTCTATTCTTGCTTTGTAGTAGCTTCATTTCTTCCATAGTATTTAGATATTTATCTTCAAGAGTGTATTTCTTATCTTCTTCTTCTGAGCTATCTACTCTAAAGAAATCTCTACTTGAAGAACATTCACCTTCATCATCACTAAGAGCCATGAACAATGTCTCCTTGCCCTCATTATGAAATAAATCATCAATATCTGATGTGTTTTCTTCTTCTTCTATAGATGAATTACTCTCTTATTCATGGTAAATACTCTTACTACCTTTGTATGATTCCTTTTTGACATTTCTCTTATTGAAGAAATATTTTTACTTGTTAGGACCCTCAAAATTTTTGTGTTCATCCTCATGAGATTCCTTATGAGATTATTGGTATTCAAACTTGCCTCTATCTAGACATCTATCTTCAAAATGAACAACTTTACCACATGGAAAACATTTAAAAGGAAGTTTCCCTTCATACTCACCTGTTCCTACATTTAATTTATTTGCAATCATGGCTTCAAGTTGATCTTCATTAAGATCAAAGTCTTCAAGACTTAACTTGTTCTTCCTAGATTTTATTTCTTTAATCACCTTAAAGGTTTTTTCCTCCTTAGGAGGTCTATCCTCATTAACTCTCATTTCATAAGAAGTAAGGATCCCATGAAATTCATACATCTTTATCTAAGTAAGATCATGAGTTTATTCTATAATAGATTCTTTTGAATTAGATTTTAGAGTGGGAGACCTTAATACCTTTTGTACTATATTATCTTCTTTAATATTCTCTCCAAGACCTCTGATGATGTTCATAATCTCATCAACCCTCTATAGATATGATGTCACTAAATCCGCTTCCTTCATCCTAAGAATCTTAAATTATCTTTGGTGAGTCTACAACTTGGCCAACTTGACCTTTGAATCCAATTCATAAATGATCTATAATTTATCCCATATTTATTTGGTGGATTTATAATGGATTACCTTGGTGAATTCAGTCTCTAAAAGACCACAAATGATGGCATTCATTGCCTTTGAATTGTTTTCACTTAGATTATCATCACCTGCACTATTTGGAGGAGTAGTTATAGTATAACCATCCATAATAGATTACCAAATAGTAAACCCTAGAGACATAACGTATTTCCTCATCCTTGCATTCCAAAAATCATGATTAGATCTATTAAATAGTGGTGCTTGATTTTTATAGAAACCTTTCATATGTTGAATTGCAATATTGTACCTTTGATCACCTTCAAGCTGTCAAGCCTTCACCAAAAGACCTAATATAATACCAATTTTTAAAGGTACAATCAGTGAAATGAGTGGGGGTGAATCAATTATGAAAGATAATTTAAACTTAAATTCCAATCCTTAAAATCTTTAATCAATCATCACAAACATTCATAAAGTATACAAGTCATTCATAATAGTGAATCAAAAAGATGATACAAGATCAAACACACAACACATCAATTACATGGGAAACACTCATGGGGAATAAAACCTTTTCTCAAGCCTAAAAATACATGGACTAATTTTCCTATGAAATGGTCACAAACATGAGACCTTTTAGTGAAGCACCCACTTCACAAGGAGCACCCACCCCTAAGCATGAACAAGCACCAACTTGTTCTATATGTTGAGCACCCACACAACACCTATGAAATAAATACCTCTAAAAATATGGTTACCTTTAAATTTTATTGAGAAACAATGTATAACACCTCTCTTTCAATCCTTGACACTCTTTCAAACTTGCACACACAAGAAATTCATCCTAAACACCCTTTTAGATCACACTAGACCTATTTGCTCATCTTCAATCTTTAATATTGTAAGTACACTATTTTGACATCATAATTATAACCTAAAATTCATACATAAAATCTTCAACCTGATCCACTCTTTAATCTATCCAGTCAGCACACTCCCTCTCCTCTTGCTTCGCTTCACTTCTCAACTCTTTACACATTAACTCATACTTCCAAAAAAACATCATCTTTAATTTCATTATTTATAGAGCCTTCATGAATATCATCTTCTTGGTTATCCATTAGAATTTCCTTAACCCTTAATTCTTCTTACCACACTAATACATTGACCATATCATCCATTGGTCACCCTTAAATAGCTACACCTTTCAAATAGGCCTTAGTAGCCCTTATAGGTCTCATGGAGACCTATTCACTCTTTTAGCACTTCATCAATCAAATTAGAAATATAAGACCTATTATAAATATATATTTTTACTTTACATGACCCCTAATACATCTTCAATTGATTACATCCATCACTATACTCTTTTGTATATGCATAACCTACTCAAACAATAGTCTTGTACACAAGAACACCATTAACGATCAAGCAATCAACTTATAATAATTTATTAATACTAAATATGTATTGGTAAAATCTCAAAAGTTCAAAAATATGGTCCTCATAGATCATACAACACTCTTCAATAGTAAATTCATCATAAAACATCCAAAACTCATCCATATGAACTCAAACATCCTTTTCAGATCACTTGTAGAAGAAGGTCAAACACATAGTCAACTTTAGAGCTCAATAATTATAACTATATAAACATTAAAACCTTATAAATTATTTTTCATGATGTTCCTTGTATTTATCTATCACTTTTATTTTTATATTATCATGAAATTTGACATACATCAAAAGTTATAGCTCAAATAATACAGAGTAGTTTTCCTTTCTCAATTTAAATTATAATGATCAGTGTGTAATGCAAAAGCTTCAGACACATGTCTCCATCTCATTCCCCTTGGAAATTTGATTAAATACACTCCATAAATTTCCTTAATATTAACCTAGTCTTTACCTTTAAATTATGACCATTGATCTTGATCTATGCTTCCAAGATTATGACAATTGGTAGCTTTGCATGCCTTTTATGGACCCTGCTATCAGTCACCATGTGCTTACACCACTTGGAAATCCAATGTGAAATATAATCACCCTGATATCAATATTAAAACATGATTATTCTACTTTTCAATCCTATATGCAATTTGATAATCCTTTGACTTATTCACCTTGTGTTCACTGTTAGATGAATGAACGTGCTCTGTTAGATCTTCATATGCATGATCACCTATGTATTGTTGATCTTTTATCTAATTGAACTATATTTTGACACTTTAAAACCCTATTTTTACCCTCTATAATATATATTTCCTAAGGCTTGAACTTTATGATTTTTTTCATGTCACGGTCTGCTAGAGCAACTTTGGCTAAGTATGGGAAACATTGTAATCTATCTGGAAGGCCAACTTTGCACCTCAATATATTTTTTTAGAATCCATATCAAGACTTAAAATTTTAACCACTTGATCTAGGAAAAAATATAAAAAAAACATGTGCCCTCTTTCTTTTGACACCTTTACATGTGTAAATTCTAATGTCATCAATTTGTTCACTTAGCCTGATTTGCCAAGACGACTAGGAGAACTTAGGCATTCATATAACTGCTCTGATGAATTCCTTTCACTTCCACAAGCACTCAAAACACTCATAAAACTTCATATGAATTATTAAATACGAATATATAAACAACATTATCTAACAGCTAAAATACCTACTCACATGATATGCACTCTCAACTCCACTTAGAACCTATTACTTTATCATTAATGCATTATGTACTTATATTACCTTGACATCAATGATAATCAATGCATCTAAAGAACATGCTCAACATAAGATAGTGTTATAGTAAGAAATATTTTGAGATATTTAAGCTGAATGTGGTTTCATATAATGATCACTATTGAAGAGTGTAAAGACATAAATGTTATAAGTGTTGATGAGTTAGTGGGTTATCTCTTGTCTCATGAGGATAAGATGAGATTATATGAAGGAGATCTAGAACATAGTCTAGAACAAGCACTTGAAACCAAAAAAAGGGTTTTAAAGATCAAATATATAAATAAAAATTAGAATTAAGTGGGTTTAAAAAACTCAAATTCAGAGATAAAATCTGAAGCAAAATTCATAGGTAATATCAATAAATACTTTACTTGTAACTACTATAAAAATTAGGACACGTGATAAAAGATTGTAGGATACTAGAAACTAAGAATCAAGACAATGAAGAAAGGGAAGAGAAGGATTTTAAAGATGAAAAAAAGTGAGTGTAAAGAGGGATCATATTATTTTCTCACATGTTTTGTGTGAATAGATAAACAAAATAATTTTTTATCTCTTAATTCAGGTTTCTCAAATCAGGTGATAAGTCACAAAGATGATTTTATCAAGTTAGATGATTATTTTAAAAGACAAGAGAAATTAGGAGATTAAAAGTCCATATAATTTAAATAAAATTTTAGAAATAAAATCACCACAATAAAAGGTAAGGGTGACATATTTTTTCCTATGATTTTTTATCATAGTATCACAAGTTATAGTGATGAAAATAAGGCATACAAGCTTTATAATCTTACTAGTAACTCCATAATTATTGCTAGGGATTGTAAATTATTTGAAAATGAGGTATATGATGATTTTTATGATGTATCTATATATTTATTAATTTAATTGTGGAATATTTCTATTTTTTATTTTGAGGTATTACAAAGTCCTACATAAGTTTCTAGTTCATCATGAAACAATACTAGCTCTTTGTAAGAGACTAGTCATCTATTCACATCAATGCCAAAAAAATGTTGGATAAAAATTATGATAGGAGAATAAAAAGGATAAAAAATTAGGAAGGTAACTTATTTTATGTTACTTATGATAATAATACTATGTTTTTATTATCATCAGTGGCTAGTGAACCTAAAAGGTATGCAAAAGCTAGTCAAAAGAAAGAATGGGTTGATGCTATGAAATTATAGATGGAACTAATTGATATGAATATTACATGGAGTTTAATTAAATATAAATTGAATAAATATTTAATTATTAAAAATTGGGTATAAAATACAAAGGTTAAAAGTGCATTCCTTAATGGATTGATTGAAGAAGAAGAATGTGTGGGGCAGCCACAAGATTTTGAATTAAAGGGTAAAGAGGTTTGGGTATATAAGTTGAAGAAGGATATTTATGGGATAAATAAATATATAATATATTTTTAATAAATAATTTATATCTATTTATTGAATCAATTATTTTTAATAAATCATAATGAGCCAACTCTTTACATACAATCATTAAATTATAATGTTTTATATGTTTATCTCTATGTAGATGACTTGATCTTTACAGATAGCTCTATGGATATATTAAATATCTTCAACTAAGATATTAAATCATAATTTTAGATGAATTATCTTGATCTTATTAATTAATTTCTTTGCACGGAAGTTCATCAAAAGAAAGAGTAAGTATTCATTTATCAATCCAAGTATGCCCAAGACATGTTAAAGAAGTACAATCTTCAAGATTCCAAGCCTACAAACACTCTAATTGCAAGTGGGGAAAATATTATGAGGTAGGATTAAATTCATTAAGATAATGAAAATAATTTTATAATAATTATTAGAGGTTTTATGTATATCACTATAACTAGACCTGATATCGATTATGGAGTTTCACTAGTTTATAGATTTTTGGGCACACCGTCACTCAAACATTTTCAAGCAGTAAAGAGAATTTTTAGATATGTAAGAATCACTTATAATCATGGTAATAATTTCATAAAATAAATGTATTTATGTCATTTTATACATAGATTCATATTGGGTATGATCTCTTGATGACATGAAGTCAACTTTAAGTTATTGCTTCACATTGGGAAGTGGGTATGTTTCTTAGTCTTCAAAGAAATAGGATATAGTCACATTATCTTATAATAAACTTGAATTTATAGATATTAAATCATATTTACAAAAATAATATGGTTTATATTTTTGAAGAAGATCCATGGAAGACTCAAGGAGATGATAGGAATCTCACCTCTTTGCAACAAAGGGGGGAATGTTGAGTATAATGCCAATATGGGCACTTGAATTCTATTTTTAAAATTAGTATATTTTAGTTTTTTAGATTTTTTAAAGGTTATTTAATTTATTTATGACATTAATTATTTTTTTTTTCACTTTGGTAAACTTTCCAATGATTTCCTAAAAAATAGATGGAACTATCAATTCACTGTAGTTCATCATAGTTCACTTCGATGTACTCTAGTTCAATATTTGAGTAATTATTTGATTATAAATCATTATAAAATTATTATAAAAGATTAATCACATGGTTTATTTATTATATGACTTAAATTAAATTTATATTGAGTTAATTTGGTTTAATTAGTTTAGTTAGTTGACTAGGATGACTTTCTAGTTGCACATTTGATTTTACTATTAAAGAAGGCTTCTTGTATGATGTCCAAATATTTATAGTGAGTTATATTAAGTTTATTTATCATATTTTTATTTAAATTAGTGTTATATGAGTTATTTATTATATTTTATAATTTTAGACTTAGCTTGTAATGCAAGTTATCTTGTGATAAGTTTATTTTAACTTCTTTATTAAGAAGAATTGTACACAAAGGTGTGGTAGTGCATTAATTAAAATTTATGATATTATTTTATTTTTTATCTCTCACATTATTTCAATTATACAATATTTTAAACCAGCAAGCACATGTTTTCAAGTTTAAAGCTAACCACTACACTTTTTATCAATAATTTCACTCACAATAAAGCTAATTTGACAACTAGTTATTTTGGGACTATTTTTTTGATACATATATTAAATATTAGAGTGAAATAAATATTATTTTAACTCGTAAAATCATTCAAAACCTTCAAATATCTCTCACAATTCTCATGTTTTTCTCTCTTGAGGCTTATTCCTTGTAGCTTTGTTTAGACACAAAGATCATTAGTTTGAGAGAAAAAAAATATTTATAAGGATAATTAAATTATATTTTAGTACCATTTATCCCATTTTATAGTCACCCAAAATTTATGACCCAAATCTTAAGGTAGACCCACTTTCCTAACACCCATCTTTCCCAAATAAGCTTAATTAGGCCTAAAACAAGCCTACAGTACTATAAAATATACACATCCTTACATTAGTAATAAAAAACTATAAAATAATATATATTACATCACATTATATCATATTTCCAATTTTAATTCCTTTCTAATGGTTATAACTTGAGTTATGCCAAAAATAAGTTTTTTAGCCCTAGTTTGGAAAAACACAAACCTGAGGAGGTCAAGAATAAATAAAAAGGGAAATTTTGAGTTTTATGGAACTTAAAATAAATAAAATAATTTTATTAGTTTTATAATTACATTCCTCAACTTATCCAATAGCTATTTACTTTTGAACAACCTTTAAAACTCCCAAAACTGCCAATTTTCACAAGTATACATGCATTTTAGGAATGTGGAGCAGGATGTAGGTGTATTTTATCTTTTTAATCAATATATAATCATATTAAACATACCCAAAGGTATATAATTAATTACATACACCATAATTTCCCATTAAAACTCCAATATAAATGTAAACAGTGTATACTTTCTTCAAAACACGTAAGTAAACTTGGCCTCTCAAGTAGGCATGTATGTATATATGTATGAAAGATAGGATTCTAGAGTAAAAACACCATTATGACCTCCATAATTTATTTTAAATTATTAATTATTAAATTATAAGATATAAATTATAGTTTTTATGTTACCTTACCATGCATACAAGCTTTAACATGTCTATGATTGAGTCTCTATACCTTGATTTATGTATCCTACTAAATTAGGCCATTTCCTTCCCTCTTCTACTAAAAATGTACCAAAATATTTATAAAATAGGTATTTAAGATAACTAAATAGTTCATACAAAAAAATTTAGGTCAACTTGTATGTATTTGGATTCATTTGGAGAACCAAAACAGTCATTGGGTCTTTCTAGCCTTATTAGGCAACCTGGGAGGTGTTAATCTTCTTAACTATTGTTCATAGAGTAGAGGACTATAAAAAACCTTATAATGAAACAATTTTGGATCAAAAATACCCATTTAACATCCAAAAATATTATTCCAAACCATTCACCTTCTCTTGTATGGTTTGAAAAATATATTGGTCCCTTACACACCTGTAATTTTAGGCCCAGTCTAAGTTTTCTAGCAAGAGAAGTCATTATGATGCTTTATTTTTATTAAAAAATGATAAATTATGTATTTAAAATACTTTACCAAGTCTTTAATTATTTTTATTATAATCCTTGAGCATCATTTAGCTTTGGAATTTGTTTAACTCAAGCCTAGGGTTTTTTACTTTTCTTCTTGTTTTGACCCTAGCCACCACTATTTGATGCTCTCAATATTCCCAGGGCTCAAATGACCCTAATAACCTTATATATGATCCTCATTTCCATACATAAATCTAAAAATTCTAGACCAATAACAATATTTATTCTTTTAATGTCTTTTACAAGGTAGACATATAGGTCTATATATGGGTTTAACCCTTCTCAAGCTTTGAGAGTGCATTTCTTGATGAGGTCTTATTATCATATTCATGTATAAGAATTATTTGAATATTATTCATTGCTCCATTATTTTTCATGGTATTTATGTCTCAACCTATACTTATAAAAATAATTACTCTAGAAATCTCTTGGATACAAACCTATAGGTCTACATTTTCTAGTTCCATATTGCTTCCAAGCCTTTCTTGAGGTGTATTTTTCAAATTTATAAGGATTTTGAAACCTGGATAATATTCTTAATGATCCTTTTCACTTATTATAATCCTATACACATCTATTAAATACAAAGTGAGTGCTTTTTATGCATAATATTTCTTATAGTCTTTCCATATTCCTCTATATTATCTTGTCTCCTTGCATTATGACTATGGATGGTTTGCTTAACATAAATAAAAAGTGAATATTCTATAAAGATACAACTTAGAGCCTATAATTAATTAAGGTTGTTTTCAAATACTTATCACACCTAATACTACCCTTAAGCTTCACATTCATCACACCAAATACGTTTTTAAAATAATATTGCAAACGGGCCTATAGGTGCATAACAGTCCCTCAAAAATGGTGCCTTGATCATTCATGGTCAAGTATGGGTTTAGATATGGTGTGGATGAATTATTTAACCTATTTGAAGCTTTATACCTCATTATCATATGCTTTCAATCTCACTTATACAAAAACACATAACGCTTCTCAAGAAACCTGTCCAAACCTATAAATCTTTACAAAATACAACATTATTGGCATAGGCAAACCTGAACCATATTTATATACACTAGTTTTGATATTTAGAGGGTCCTTTGGCTTCATAACAATGTTTTTCAATCATTTTCCTACACTCAAATGGGAAAATAAAATTGCATTCAAATGGGAAATATGAGCTTGTAGGGTTTTGTATGGGTTTTAGAGGCTCCTAGCTTCTTAATGATAGTTCATAAATCACAAGGGATCTATTTGTAAACAAATTTCATGGATTTATAGCACATATTTACCCCCTCCAACACCTACCATCACTGATCCTAATATTTTCCCTCTTTCATGAATGATCCTTATCAAAACTGCCTTCCTTAGCCTATTAAGAAATCCAATGGAGAAGATGAAAGGTTTTGTGTCCTTTATTTGATCTGCCAATATTTCTAACACTTTATTTTCATCTAAAGACACCTAAGGACACTATAATAATATCTTATGTTGAAAAACTACCTCTTTTCATGTTATAACCTATTTTTGGAAGCCTTGATAAGCGTATTTTCAATGTTGCATAACTTGAGTAAGCATGAAATGATAAGTTACCTAAAAGTATTCAAACATACCTTAAAACATGATAAAAACCTTATGAAGGGTCAAGTTTTAAATAATGGTTAGTCACTTTTAGGACCAATACCTTAGATTTTGGCTATACCACCCTAGGAGACCTTAAACACTATTAGGACAACATCACAATTTATCATGGTAAGACAAGTTATGACCTATACCAACACCTTAAAGGGATATCAACAAAGTTAAACAAATATAAATAGAAATTTTTTAATATCACTCACCTATGGTAGCAAATTTTGGCTAACAACTACCTGACTATGACTATGCTCTGAAAGTGGAAATTAGTAATAAACACATCTATGGTATGTTCATTTTAGGAACTATTATGATACCTACATTAGGTCACCTATATAGGATCAGGTCAATATTACATTTCGATACTAAATTATTGTTAGAATTAACCTATATATAAGTGTGGCACAATAATTGTATAATCACTTGTGACTATATTTTCTTACTTTATATTTTCAATCTCAGACACTGAAGCTACAAAAAGATCAAAAAAATAGTTTTCTTTTCCTTAAAACCATAAATAAATTAAAACCTATAAAAATAGGGTAATGTAATTTGTTGAGTTAACCCTGATCACCCCCATATAATAATTATTCATTACCTATGTATCCAATACTTTAAGGAGGGGAACCAAGCCACACATATTTCGACCACCTAGAGTGATTGTGCAATTGTGATCTTTCACCATGTGTATGTTGATAATGATTGGATTTTGTGTTTGATAATTCTTGATTTTACCTAAATTTTGAGTGTTTTAGACTTTGATTATTACTAATTTGAGTAATAATTATTAAAATTTAAAATAATAGGGTAGATTTAATCGGTGTGAAATATTGTATAGGTGTATCAGAGATAAGTGCTAGATCATTTTGGAATGAGACATTTATTTATTTATATATGGATCCATTTGAATAATTAATCATGCCATCAACATGCTAATCTTGTGGGTTGACCCTAAGGATGGGTTTGATTTTATAAAATAGACATTATTGATATTAGGACTCTTCTAACCAGCATAGGTTATTATCAATTGATAACAACAATTATAACCATCTAAACTAAACATGTATAGGTGGATTATTATGAGATTTATATGTTTGTGTAGGATATTTATCAGGTTTAAAGTATAAATAGAAGTTATTTTAGGTGTATAAAATCTTGACAAAAGGTTTGAATCATAAGATATCATGTAATTGTGAAAGGATGATGAATTTGGACGTTTTTGGGGTTGTCAATTCATGGGTGGTAGATGTGTGTCAAATTTATCATTTTCATGTGTTAAATACTAGATTTAATATCTAAAAATGTTCCCCTTTTATTTTATTAATGTAATTTTTAGAGTAAAAGGATAAAATATACCTGAGTGTGTATAAACAAACTTTGCCTTTATGAGAGATGGATTCAAATGTGTAGTTTCACTCCATCAAAATGTAAAATGAGAATGAAGTAGTCAATGTCCATATTTGAAATATGGATTCTAAAAATTGAAAGAATAAGGGTTATATTACATAAGTGTGTTGGTTTAAACAAATTTGTCTTCATATTTCATTAGAGATAATTCTTTCTCTTTGAAGTATTAGAGAGTTGAGGTGATCATGCCAAAACATTTTGTAACTATGTAAGATCCTTAGTTGGGATGTATATATGCCCCAACCTTCATGAATGTGTGGAAAATTACACAATGTAATAACCCAAATAACTACATAGGAAAATATATAGAGAATTGATTTGTAAATATTCATATCCAAAAGAAAACATTATGCAGGTAAAATAGAGAACCGATTATGCAAGTTTCTCTCATAAATGAATCAAAAACTAAAGCTAACTTATATATTCAAATGTAATGTTCATTATATTTTGATCAATTTTGATCCATGTAAAAACAACAAAGCATGATCATAAAGAAATAAACAACATTTAATCCACAATCATATATATAGGTTTGATTTGTAGTTTTGATTAGAATATAATGAATGATCAAAAGAGAATGGACCATCCTTGTGCCTCCATCATGATCAAGATTTGATAAATGTGAAGTGGAATGACAACCATTTTCCATTCAGTTGTATATATTTTATTATATATATATATATATATATATATATATATATATATATATATATATATATCTGTGTGTGTGTGTGTGTGTGTGCATGAATCAATATCATACCCCATAAATTTATACTAACTAATATATGATGTCATGTATTTATATGTAATCAAAAATTCATCATATATATAAATCAATCCTAACTCAGAGAAGATAGATCCTACTTATACTTCTGATTGGGGATATATTAGATAATCAAGAACATGACCAATATGTGGATCCAATAGACCTAATTTAGAGATATCTTATCACAATAATAATACTAGGGAGGGTACTACAGCCTCCATTCAATAAAAATCATGCAATAACCCTAACTAACCCCTATGTTTTCATACTCACTAAACTAATAACAAGTAAAGTCTAATCTAGTGATCACCAAATCTTGTGGAACCAAGTGGGGGTAATAAACAAAAACATTAAACATGCATAAAATAC
Source organism: Torreya grandis (assembly GCA_037957365.1). NCBI lineage: Eukaryota > Viridiplantae > Streptophyta > Pinopsida > Cupressales > Taxaceae > Torreya > Torreya grandis. Next base: position 1,733,603 of record JARHVA010003591.1, on the reverse strand, counting down.
ATATACTCATGTCAATGTCTACGTAATACTAATACATGGAAGAGAAGTAAAAATGCATATCTATCTACTCTTATAAATGAGGAACAAAGTTAGGAATACTTACCTTGAAGACAAACCTACTGAGCCTCAATCTCTCCCTTAGCCAAGGTGCTTCATAAGAGGTTGTTGTGGTATGTAAGGATGACAAGGATAAGTCATATCTAGGATACACAACCTATCAATGCATCTAAAATACTTCTCCACAAGACAAGATTTGTATCTCCAAAGAAAGTATTAAACCCTAAGATTTCTCCTCAAGTATAATGGTGGATAAGCAAATGCACAATATATCTTAATTATCCTTCTCTTCTCTAAATAATAGTGAAATGATCTTGTATATATATGTGGATTTAAGCCTATGCCCTTTCAAAAGTTTTAGCTGATAGGGTCAACTTAGTTGACCTAGTATCATTCTTAACAAAAACTCACTAGTTCATGGATTAGGTCAGCCAAGAGCCAACCTAGACCCTAAATGAGTTTCACTAATAAGAGTACAAGGTCAACCCAGTAAACCTAGTATTATAAACTATCAAAAGGGGTTTTAGGCTAGGAAAAGGGGGACAAAAGGTGGAAAATGACTAGAGGATTATAAAAAAGAGAAGAACAAGCTTAGGGAAATGGTTTTCAAGAGACAAGTGTGTAGATAACAAGTGGGAAAAAGGACAACAATCCTACGAAGCACCAATGGTCTGCCCACCCCTTTCTTGATGCACCACTTAGGGTGTGTACTCAGAGAGATTAAGACTCGATGGGTTCCTTCAAGATAGAGAGCATCATTAATTGATAAAAATTTTCAAATAGTAAGTGTATATATATTCCCCACTCGAAGCTCATCAATATCACATAAGCGTAACATGGGATGGTACTTCAAGAATAGAACATGATGACACATAATATTGATGCTAAGTAAAATATAACAAGAAGTAAATAACATAAATGAAAGGACAAAATTGAAAAATGCATGCCTTTACTTACCTTAGTTTTGTAGATAATTAAGGACACTATGAGCGATGTAAAGGCATCTAATATAAGGAACATTAGGCGAACTTGTAGAGATCAATGCAAAAAAGAGAAAAAATCAAAAATTTTGGAATATAGGAATATAGTATTGGAAAATATTCTCTTTGATTTCATGATTCTATATCCTTTTATGATTATAAAAATGAGTTATTAAAAACAAATAAATGATCAAAACAAGTAATCTGATAGTAAATATTTGAAGGGTAAAGAATTGTGAATAGTAACTTTAAATGGGGTGAAAAGAAAATCATTTGCTATTGTTTGACTTATTTGGAGGGGAAAATAGAGCTCTGAGAGATAGAATGAAAGATGAAAGAGACAAGATGGTGAGGAGATGATATCTGAGATGAGGAGAATGCTTAGCAGCCATAATAGGTGTAGTACAGGTGGCAACTGAGAATTTTAATCTTATTTTAAGTATTTTATTTGTAATTAAGTGTTTTATATACATTTGTAAATTAGACCAATTATAGAAACTAGAATGAACCCCAATAAATTCTCAAGGGTACTAAAGACTAAATAGAGAAATGGTTTTAAAAATAATTAGAGTAATAAATATTGAAGGCATTTATTACAAGTAGGTCAAAGAGTGGGCAGTTTAAACCAACTAGGTTGACCCAGTCAACCGAGTAGGATAAGAATCAACTTTTGACATGGACGACTTATTAGGTATGGGTGGACTTAGTTTATTTAGGTAAAGTGATGACTTATTATCCTAGTATCAACTTAGTTATGTCATACTATCGACTTAGTACTAAAGGGAAAATGAAAGGGTTGACTTAGTTGATTAAGTCCACATGGTCGACCTAGTATTATTTGGTCAACTTAGTATGTGATTACGTGGCCCATATGGTACTAAAATGTAAGAATTTTGCCAAAATAGTACATGTAAGGCCCAAGTTAATTAAGTATTGAAATGAAAAAGTAGGCTAAGAATAGGTGAAACTAATTGTAAATAAATAGATAAAGGCAAATTAAGATTTATTTTTGTTAAAATTTAAAAAGAATGTATTTAATTATAAGTGACATGGAGGTCTTATACATATTTTTTTATTTGATGGTTGTAGGGGCATCATAGATTCTGGTAATTAGTAGATGCATCATGGCTATCATATCTATTGGAGTAGTTGATAGTGGTAGATTGATCTAAGTTAGTCATACTAGGCTTAGAAGGCATCATGGACATGTAGTGAGTGTTGTTGAGTATAGATCTAGTAGTCATGTTCTTAGAAGCCTTAGAATGCTTGACTAATACCTTTATGTGGGTGGTGGATGGGGATACCATCAACGTGGGTATCATACTAGAGGATGTTCATACTTTACTTGGACTTTTGATAGAATGGACACTGGTGATCATGGGGATACCAAATGGGCAAAAGGAGAGATGAACATTAGCTCCTAGATAAGATATATCTAGGGATGAGGGTGAGATTTATTTGATATTTATATAGCCCAAATTTTGGATATCCAAAATTTGGTGATAGGACTTGTGATAGCATGGGTGTTATGTCAAAATTTGGATGACAAGGTACCACTATATGTAATAGCCTTATCATAGTTGATAATGGAGCAGGGGGAATTCTATGACTTGGGTTCTATAATCTAGGTTTATCTCATGCATGATATGTATGGGATGTTATCCAAAGGGTATAAGACTATGGGACCAATGATTTTTCTTAGTGCTTGGATATATGACAGGTTCCTAATGTATCGACTAATTGAGTTGCCCCATATGGTCAATGATCAATTATCTCAGGTGTTGAGATGAAGATAGAGTCAAGTGGAGTGAGTCATGCCCCACATGATATCACTATATATGATCATGCAATTAGATATCATATGGCATTCATATGCACACATTATGATAGTTTGGTTGACTTAGAGTACAGTGGCATCAAAGTTAGCATAAGCATAGATCACAAGCCACTACCCATGGTGAATAGAGATACATCTAGTAGCATGATTACTAGGATATTTCAAACTCCCTCACCTAGTGTCTCCTATATGGTGCCCACATATTTGGCTAGACATGTGAATGAGTTGAGGGGAAAAGGAGGAGAAAACCACCAGTCATAAAACCAGAGATTAGACCAAGGTATGAGAAACATGGACAGGTTGAGCAGGATGGCCAATGGCTAGAGAGAACATAGATGTGGATGTAAGAGTGCCATACGATGAGATCATAATATGGCTCATTATTGACATGTTATTTCTCTTAATTCATATCTCTAAAGATAATATCTTATGCAAATCATAGATTGTTAGATAGATATTACATGGAAAGTAGATACTTATATTGTTTATATTGAACCAAAGACTAAACCTTTACTTTGTCATTAATGTCTAATACATAACATGTTTTAGTGATTTTTGTTGTGAAGAATGCTCAGAAAGAAGACACAAGTGATGTATAGTGAAATTTCAATTTTGATCTCCATCTTGCAGAACTACAAACTCACACAGAATGAATCTACAGACTTTGTAGGTCCATTTTTTCATGATTTTGAGACACGTGTTCATATGAGTACATGGGAGGACAAACATGAAATATTAATAAATCATCATGAAATAAATTGATTTGAAGGATGGCACAGGGTTGTTTCTATGGACTCTATAGGCTTATTTCTATGGACTCCACAGGGTTGTTTCTATGGACTCTATAGGCTTGTCTCTATGAACTCTGTAGGGTTATTTCTATGGACTCCATAGGCTCATTCCTACTAACTCTAAAAGGTCAATTCTATGGATTATATAAAGACAAAGCTACAAATGGGTAAGTTGGTGGCCAAATAAGATGAGAGAGAATCATTCTAATTGGAGTAAAATGAGGAAAATACTCACCTACTATTTTGGAAGATTTTCTTTTGATAAAGTTGTATATATTTGGATCTTAGGACTATTATAGGATAGTATATCTATTTCATCAAAATAATTGGATCTCTTGGAAATCCAATCTCCTATTTTTGGATGAGTGGATCGACCAAGGAATCTTATCTCTTTGTGTCCTATTTTGAGTTGATTATATTAGTATAAAATGTAAGACTATTGTTATTAAAAAATAATAGATGAAAGATACATACAAGCATATTACATGTTTTAGATAGATTGTAATCATTTTAATTTTATAAATTATCACTTCAATTTTTACCATTGATTAATCTTTATTCCTGAGTTTGAGAGGAGCAAGGGCCCACTCTCCTTAGAACTAAGAATTATGTACAGTACTTATGTTATACTTTGTTATAACTAATCATAATCTTGATAATATTTGCATTTACTCATAAAACATCAAAACAAATTCACAGTTTAAAAGTCATTTCCTTATTCCAAATTCATTTCCTTTCTAAGCAAAGTGTGTTTTCTTTTATAGCAAACATGTGAAGCAAACTTCCTTTTTAAGTTAAACATCTCCATTTCCACGCAAGCATAAATAGGAGTGTGATTTAAATTTTTAAAAAAAAGAGTGGATTCATTTGATTAAATAGTTACATCCTTTCCTTTTCATCAAAAGAGTGAATCAAGTAGTTTAAGACACATTTCTTTCATTAGTCAAAGTTAGAATAGGACCATCAAACACCCCACAAGCAGACTTCTAGATCTACCATCCTACACCTTACTGTAGATAGCCTTGGACACCAGCCCTGGTTGATAAGACATCAATTGAACATTGATTAAATGAGGAGTTGAATGACACTCATCATTTTTGGCACCTTTTCTAGGGAACAAGGTGTTAGTAAGGTATAATTATTGGTCTAGAGTGAAAAATAGAAAAAAAAATTGTAAAAATCATAAAATCCTAAAAAAAATCAATAAATTGATGTACCATCCTAGAGACTCTAAAGGATGATTCATCCCAAAATTCCCATCAATAATACAAGTTGAAACTCCTTCAACATCTCTGAGTAGTGAAGTAGAATTTACGAGTGAAACTTATGTGCAAGAATCTTTAGAAACTTGGATAGAAACTAGGCCATTGCCATAAGCAAGCCCCATAGGACAAATTCCTTAGGCTCAATCTCTTGTAGGAAGACATTATTTAGAAATTGCCAAGGACTTAAAAGAAGCATTTCAAAAATCCATAGTTAAATAAAATTTTGAGAACTTTGAACAACCCATAACTGATACCACAAATATTTAGTGGGAAGATAATTCTAGCTTTGAAACAACATCAGAAGAAGAAAATATGGCTTTCCAACAAAATCCACAAAATCAAAAACTTCCACAACTAGGAAGGACTCTTTCCTTTCCTATTTTTGCAGATCCTAATGATCAAACCCCCATGAAAAATATTTCACCAGCTAATCTGCCAAATTTTTTGGGAAGATCTACAGAAAATATTGATCAATTCTTGTTTGAGTTTAAGGTGCTATGTCAAACCTATGATTACAAAATAGATAGCCATAAATTAAAAATATTTCCTTCTACACTTAAAAATGTAGCTATGAGATGGTTCATGGGTTTACCTAGCGATTCTATTAGAACATGGGATAACATGGAGAAAAGATTTTGAAACAAGTATCAAAATTGCTATCGAGTGTGAGAAAGAAAAGAGGATTTCTTCAAAATCAAATAGAATGAGGATGAATCTTTAGAGGATTATTTGGATAGATTCATGTTCACTCATAAAAAAAGCAATTATCCACTTACTGAAGAAGTTAAAAAATAATTTTCTTAAAACAGTTGGATGAAGATACTAGAGATGCCTTAAATCTGATGGGAGGTGGAGCTATAAATAAGTTGGCTTTCAATTAGATTTTTAAGCTTTCTACCAACTACTCTTGAATAAAACCTGGAATTAGGAGAGGAAGATTTGGGAAATATAATGAAGTGGGTAAGCGAATGGAAGAATTTTCCAATCTAAATATGAATATTTTGGTTACACTAATTAGTAATTTTGATGGCCTTTAAACTAAGGTAAATGCAATATAACCCTTAGCAATCTATTGTCCTAAGTGCAGATAGAAACATGCCCTTAGAGACTACCCCTCAGATAAAACCAATGCTTCATTATGTGAGATCTGTGATGCAACAGATCATAATACCAAACATTTCACCCTTTTGCCTATTTTAAAAAATCAAATAAAAACACAAGTCCAGTCCACTGAAGAAGTAAATTATATCTAGAGACAAAACTTTGCCCCACAAAACAAGGCTCAAGGATAGATTAATGCAAGAAACCTAGTTAATCCATGGATGGCACCATGGAATATTTTAGTTCCTTCACCTTTTTTGAATCAACCCCAAATTCCATCAATCCAAAATGTATGGACAAGACAAGATTGGATTCCAACACCCCATGGATGGTGCCATAGCCACAGCCATAGTAGCAATGGGTTCCATAGCAGCAATGGATGCCATAACAATATCAACAATAGAATCTATAGTGGAACCCATAGTAATAATTCACCCAACCAAGAAGACCACTTCAATAGCAAACTATAATGCCACCCCTAGTTATTCAGCAATAAAGATAAATCAATCAACCCTCAATGCCCACACAACAAATAGTAAATCTAAAAAATAAGCAACCAATACCTATTTATGTTAATGGACAAGAAGAGACAATGAATGTTAGAGCTATTGATTATTTGGACATACATTTAAGACCAGGGAAAACTATACAGAAACCTCTAGTTCTCATTTCTAAGATACCTGATGAAAAAGAAAAAACACTAGAGAAGCTGAAATCAAAATGAGCCCTGAAGCAAACAAAGAAAACACTACTACACTAGTAGTTCCTTTTCCTGAAAGATTAAAAGAAATTGATATTAAACTAGAATCAAACTTGGTCCATGAGTTGCAAAAGATCAATATTGAGGTACCCCTACTACAAGCTATTAGGGATATACCTGAATTAAATAAGATCATTAAAAATCTTTGTATCAAGACACCTAGGAGGAAAGCAAAATATACAAGAACCATTTATGTTGATGGAAAAGTTGTTGATTTATTAGCAGGAAAACTATTAGTTATAAAATATACAGATCTAGGAAGCCTAGTGATCACAATCACAATCAGAGGTAAATAAATTCTTAACGTCTTGGTATATTTAGGAGCAATAATTAATGTTATGACAACTGATACTCTCTATACATTATTGCTTATGACAATGCAACCCACAACTACAATTCTTCTAATAGCGGACCAATCTGTAACTAAAATAGAAGGGACTATAGAAAATGTTGAAGTACTAATAGAGTCTTAGGAATATCCAATAGATTTCATATTCTTGCAACCTAAAACAAAGAATCTAGGATATCCCATAATCCTAGGTAGACCATGGTTGGCTACTGTAGTAGAATTAATTGATTGCAGGTCAGGAGACATGACCATTTATAATAGATTAAAATCCAAATGCATCTCTTTGTATCCTCCTAAAAAACCATCAAAAAATCACATACAAGATCTTTAGGTGGATATATTAGACAAAACATCAAATAAAATTTTCTCCTTAGTTATGATCACAGTTAAAAAACACTTAGAATAATTAAATGGAGACATATACCCAGAATCTACAGACTCTGCTAGTCCAAAAACTATGGACTACCTTAGTTTGGGATTCTTGGGTTAGAAAAAATATTATGAAACCTCTACTTCTACTTATATTATTTTACCGCCATATTATTATGGATTGATTCAGGAAAGTGTGTGGAAATCGTAGAACAAAAATAAACTCATTTCTTAGATCCATTCTATTATTCTTTAGCAAGATGGATTCCTCCTGGATAAGAGTTTGTTGATAATGTAACCATGTTTCATAAGCTACTTCCTCATCCATGTCCTCTAAACTCATTGATTAGTGAATTTAAGCAAATAGAATCCAACTACCCAGGCACAAAACCAATCACGGTATTACGTGGAAAGATTTTGAATATCAATAGTTGGTTAACAAATGAAGAGGAAGATCAACTCTTTGAAGTACTAGAGAGTCATACCAAGGCTTTTGCCTAGGATTATACCAACATGAATGGAATTCACCCCATCATATGCACTCATCACATTTACACAGAATTTGTCAAACTGGTCAGACAACCACAAAGAAAAATAAACCCAACATTAAAGAAAATAATCAAAATAGAGATCCAAAAATTGTTATAATTTGGGTTTATTTACCCCATCTCAGATAGCCAATGGGTTTCACCCCTGGTAATTATGCCCAAGAAAAATAGAATTTTAAGAGTATGTGTAGATTATAGAGAACTAAAAAAAGCAACACTAAGAGTTTATTTTCCTCTACCTTTCATTGATCAATTTCTTGACAACTTGGTAGGAAAAAGATATTTTGTCTCCTAGATGGGTTTAGTGGGTATAACCAGATAATGGTGGCAATTGAAGATTAAGATAAAACCACATTTACCTACCCTCAGGGAACTTTTGCTTACTGAGTACTCCCATTTGGATTCTGTAATGCTCCAATAACCTTCCAAAGAGTAGTTCTGGCAATATTCTCTAACCTTATAAATGATTATGTTGAAGTATATATGGATGATTTCACTGTTCATAGTGGAAATTATGAAGAGGCTCTTAACAACTTGAAAAGATTA